>CABHPQ010136839.1:0-45551 GCA_902168405.1 Peromyscus aztecus
CCCCCCCCCAACTGTGTTTCTCCCTATTCCCATTCTTCATTTATCATGGTATCTCTTTCCTTGTTCTCCCACTCTGTTCCCATTACAGCTAGAACCTCCTGCTCCCCTAAGCTCTCATCCCCTGTCCCTTGCCTTCATTACCCTCCCCTTACCCCCAGTTTGCTCATGTAGATCTCATCCATTTCTCCATTTGCTGGGCAATCCATGTATCTTCCTAGGGTCCTCCTTACTAGCTAGTGTCTTTGGAGCTGTGGGTTGCAGTCTGGTTACCCTTTGCTTTATATCTAGTATCTACTTGTGAGTGAGTATATACCATGTTTGTCCTTCTGAGTCTGGGTTACCTCACTCAGGATGATATTTTCTAGTTCCATCATTTAGCCTGCAAATCTCATGATGCCATTGTTTTTCTCTGCTGAGTAGCACTCCATTGTGTATTTTCTTTATCCGTTCTTCAGTTGAGGGGCATCTAGGTTGTTTCTAGGTTCTGGCTATTACAAATAATGCTGCTATGAACATAGTTGAGCATATGTCCTTGTGGTATGATTGAGCATTCCTTGGATATATGTCCAAGAGTGGTATAGCTGGGTCTTGAGGAAGATTGATTCCCAATTTTCTGAGAAACCACCATACTGATTTCCAAAGTGGCTGAACAAGTTTGCATTTCCACCAACAGTGTAGGAGTGTTCCCTTTGCTCCACATCCTCTCCACCATAAGCTGTCTTCAGTGTTTTTGATCTTAGCCATTCTGACAGGTGTAAGATGGTATCTCAGAGTCGTTTTGATTTGCATTTCCCTGATGACTAAGGATGTTGAGCAATTCCTTAAATGTCTTTCAACCATTTGAGATTCTTCTGTTGAGAATTCTCTGTTTAGCTCTATAGCCCATTTCTTAATTGGACTGTTGGTTATTTTGACGTCTAGTTTCTTGAGTTTTTTTTTATATATTCTGGAGATCAGCTCTCTGTCAGATGTGGGGTTGGTGAAGATCTTTTCCCATTCTGTAGGCTTTTTTTTTTTGTCTTATTGACCATGTCCTTTGCCCTACAAAAGCTTCTCAGTTTCAAGAGGTCCCATTTATTAATTGTTTCTCTCAGTGTCTGTGCTACTGGTATTATATTTAGGAAGTGATCTCTGGTGCCAATGCATTCAAGACTACTTCCTACTTTCTCTTCTATCAGGTTCAGAGTAATTGTATTTATGTTGAGGTCTTCGATCCACTTGGACTTAAGTTTTGTGCATGGTAACAGATATGGATCTATTTGCAATCTTCTACCTGTTGACATCCAGTTATGCCACCACCATTTGTTGAAGATGCTTTCTTTTTTCCATTGTACAGTTTTGGCTTCTTTGTCAAAAATTATATGTTCATAGGTGTGTGGATTAATGTCAGGGTCTTCAATTCGATTCCATTGGTCCACAAGTCGGTTTTTATGCCAGTACCAAGCTGTTTTTATTACTGTAGCTCTATAGTAGAGCTTGAAGTTAGGGATTGTGATGCCCCCAGAGGTTGCTTTATTGTACAAGATTCTTTTAGCTATCCTGGGTTTTTTGTTTTTCCATATGAAGTTGAGTATTATTCTTTCCAGGTCTGTGAATAATTGTGTTGGGATTTTGGTGGTGATTGCATTGAATTTGTAGATTGCTTTTGGTAAGATTGCCATTTTTACTATGTTAATCCTACCTATCCATGAGCATGGGGGATCTTTCCATTTTCTGATATCTTCTTCAATTTCTTTCTTCAGAGACTTAAAGTTCTTGTCATACAGGTCCTTCACTTGCTTAGTTAGAGTTACCCCAAGGTATTTTATATTATTTGTGGCTATTGTAAAGGGTGATGTTTCTCTAATTTCTTTCTCAGCCATTTTATTATTTGTATATAGGAGGGCTACTGATTTTTTTGAGTTAAGCTTGTATCCTGCCACATTACTGAAGGAGTTTATCAGCTGTAGGAGTTCCCTGGTAGAATTTTTGGGGTCACTTAGGTACACTTTCATATCATCTGCAAATAGTGAGTTTTACTTCTTCGTTTCCAATTTCTATCCCTTTGATCTCCTTTTGTTGTCTTATTGCTCTAGCTAGAACTTCAAGTACTATATTGAATAAATATGGGGAGAGTGGACAGTCTTGTCTTGTTCCTGATTTTAGTGGAATCACTTTGAGTTTCCTTCCATTTACTTTGATGTTGGCTGTTGACTTGCTGTAAATTACCTTTTTATGTTTAGGTATGTTCCTTGTATTCCTGATCTCTCTAGAACCTTTATCATGAAGGGCTGTTGGATTTTCTCAAAAGCTTTTCCAGCATCTAATGAGATGATCATGTGTTTTTTTTCCTCTCAGTTTGTTTATATGATGTATTACATTGATGCAAATTATTTTTATGGAGTTCTGTTTGTTCCTGGCAAAAGAAATCTTCATTTGGGACCAGTTACACCCTCCATTACAGATTAATAGATTGAAAAAAACACAAATAAGTGTGGGTCATTCTTTCTATGAATTTTTAAAAGCCTGTTTGCACATGAGAAAGAAACCAAATAACCATGATCACAATGCCCAACTGATATTTGAAGTGTAGACAGATCACAAGTCACAAACAGAATGAAATCTTTCCAGTCAAACATCAGAAAGTTCATAATAAGGTCACAGGAACACAAAGAACAAACTGTGTGTCTCTTCCTCAGGTAAGCCAAATTTTGAATATCCCAAGCCAGTACATAGAAGAAGCTGCCATCCCCATTTTGTGCATATATGGTCAGATAGTAAAAACACAACCAGATTTCCATTATTCTCTTGCCAATCTTATTTTGTCTTCTTCTACTTACTCTAGGCCCCTTAAAGTCAATGATTCCTGCCCTTTTTGCTAATATTCTTCTTTAGATAACTGTGGGCTTTTGGCTACTTGTCACAATGCTTGCCATGTACACACATCTTTCTCTTCTTGGTGGTGAGAATCTGTCTTTTCTTCTGATGCGTTCTTTCAAAAAGGCTCATAGTTTTTATTCATTTTATTTTTTAATTTCTGGGAAGTGTTTGGCAAAAGTAAAAGTAAGTTTTTGTTTATTTGTTTGTTATGTTTTGGTGTTTTGGGTTTTTTTGGGTTTTTGTTTGTTTGTTTGTTTTGTAGACAAGTCCCTTAAATGAAGGTTTTAGACTACTGAGAAATTATTCTAGAATGTCCATCTCTTTCCTCACAACCTAAAGTTCTAACAGATACAAATAAAACATAACCAGAACAAAATCTCACCAGCATTGAACAGTTCTTTCCTTTTCTTCTTTAGCCATTTCACATAGGACTAATTCTTACATCTATGTACTTTGATTCCTTTTATGAACTGATGCTGTGCAGTTTCCTTTTAAACCACTTTGCTAAACAGATAAAGTCAACATAATAGCATGTATTGCAGACATTTGTTATTTATATTGTTATATAACAAATTTGTTATTTATAATGTGTTAATTTTCTGACCTATTAATGTTTGGCAAATGGAATTTCTGATTCATGGGCATTTGCTAGGACCACCCAAGTTTCCATCGATACAACACCACCCTATCTGATTGGGAAATGGAAAAGGAAAGTCTACAATTCTGTCATCTTCGTGGGACTTTCTGCCAAGGAAGGTTTCCAACCACAGACTCACATTAGTAGATACACAATTAAATCCTTTGGGAAAATAATTTACTCAAAATAGTGATGTGATTAAACTCTTTGGAACCATATCTGAGTGTGTGATAAACACTGCATTTGTTGAACACAGAAGGTACCAAAGATCCCATGTGTTAATAAGAGTTCACCACCTTGTATCCACTCTATCACTCCATCTTTTCCCTCACAGACATAAGTAGTCAGAAACTTGCTGATCTTCCAAACCTGACTTAAGATTGGACTTTTTCATAAGACTTTTCATTAAGAACAGGCACTTCCCAAAACATAGTTTAAGAGTAGACTCATAAAAGAATCACCTTGAAAATACTGTTTAGCTACAAGGTCAGGTTAAGCTAGGTTATAAATAACACAAGACTTACAGCACATGTTAGCAAAGTCAGAAGAATGCTTTCATTCAGCTGTATATTGCAAACTTATTGGGCCAGGAAATTGTTTTAAACTATCACATTTTTGCATCCATGTGTCAGCACTCTGTACATTGTGGGAAGTGATTTTGAAAAAAGTCACAGTGGGAAATGAGAGAAGATTAGAGAAGAGGAGAGTAACAAAGAAGAGGGGAGGGGGAGGGGCAGAGGAGAAAAGAACGGGGGAGGGGAGGGGAGGCAGGGGAAGAGCATGGGAAAGCATCATTCTTCAAGCTGCTACAGGCCCTGAAGGAATTTGTCCAGGATGTCCAGGTAAAATATGAAGTTGATGATAATTTAAATCAGACAAGTTACATCTAATTTGTTATTTAAAAAGTAAATTCTTGCTGTTGGCTAGGAAATGTCTTCAGCTGGGATAAACCAGGCACTTTCACTATTGGGATGTGTGTTAGTTAGCTTTCTGTCACTGTAACAAAATATTTGAGGTGATCAACTTGATGAAAGATTTATTTTGACTCATGGTTTCCAAATTCTTCACCCAAAGCACTTGTCCCATTGCTTTATGGCAGAGTATCTGAGTTGGAGAGTATAGTTAGAGAAACTCCTCACTTAGTGGCATACAGGGAGATGAAATGGTAAAGGAAGAAAAGGTAGGTTCCATCATTACTTCGAGTGCCTGAGACCTGGCGTTAGGCCTCGTCTCTTTAAGGACCTGCCATCTCCCAGTGGCCACCAGCTAGGGCCTGAGTCCTTCCCTCTGGAGGAGCATTCAGATGCAGATGGTAGCAGGACAGGACACAGTTCCTCAAAAGAGATGACAACAGAGAAAGTGAATAGTTTGAGATGTATTTTTTAATTTTCATGTTCTGACATCCACCACCCTCTCAGTCCTACTGTTTCTGTGACATGACTCACCACATGGTCTTAGAAAAGTGCCTGTTGTGTAATGTGAGTTTTTTAGTGTCTGTCCTTAAAAGGCACTTACTGTTAGCTCAGTTTAGATGTCTTTGCTTGGCCATCCCTACCCAAGCCAAGCTGTTGCTCACACACCACATGCTCCTAGTATGTGAGCATCCTTATATAATGTATTATACAAATCCCCTTTTTATATATTATGTGGCATATTTTATTTAGCTTCTCTGCATCCTTCACTATGACATGAGTTCTTTGAGAACCAGATCTTATTCATTTCTGTACTCCAAACGTCTTAATCTTAGTGATTGTCTATTAAATATAAATAGAAGAATCAATTATCTATAGGCCATTATATCAATTGAATATTCTAATACATAATAGATTATTTAAGTACATTTGAACTACAAGAACAAACATATGTATATATTAAAAACTCATTATAAAAGAAGCTAAGAATTTTTTTTTAACTCAAGACAATCTATGAGCAGTAGCCAACTAGATATACAAAAAAATATGAAAGTTCTGGACTATATTCAAGAGAACTGAAGCCTGATCCCCACCCTACTGGTTTGGGGCCATTTGATCTTAGGCAAATCGCTTGCCCTGTTCTATCTTTTATTCCTACATCTGTTAGGAAAGTACTTTCCCTGCCTGCTCAGCAAAGATGTTGGAAGTAGGGTCATGTCTGTGAGACTGCTTTAATAGCAATAAATTCACAACAGATTCCAAATATTATCTCATGCTAAGAGTTGAGAGGTACAGATTAGCATGTGTCCCTTTCTTTTCTCATTTCTTTAGCCAGAACAATGAACATTTGGAACAGGGCTTGTCTCGTTTGCTTAGTATTGGCCTTTGCCACTGTTCAAGCTCCTTGTTCCATGCAAGCCATAATAAAAATAACTCTGGCTGGATGTTTACTCCGGCAAGCATTCCATCTTGCTTTACATGTCAGCTAGTTTAATCTTCAAATAGCATTTGTGTGGTACTAACCACACCCCTGTTTTAGACTTAAAGAGAAATGCACAGAACACATAGTTAACTTTCCCAGAAAAAGTCAAAGCTTGTGACAAAATGTGACCATTGAAACTCCACGCCTTGGCTTCAGGGTTCACATCTTAAATGCTACCATTCTCTGCCTCTCCAGTATGAGGACTCTCTGGAAGGCTCCTGCTGGTGGCAGACAATGCAAAGAGTGCTCCTTGCCTCTTAGGAGTTCAGTCAATCTCCCTCGCAGGGTGGCTACACGCTTGAATGACATACTATCTGCAGCCGTGATTTCTACTTTAGGTTAATCAAGTCATTCAATATTTTAAGGAGAAAGGCAAGTGTTTTGGGTTTTCTTTTTGTTTTGTTTTGCTTTTTCACCATTTTAATTTTCTAAAAAATCCATTTGCTACTCCATTTGACTAGCTTATACATTTGGATGTATAAGCATGACAGGAAATTAATGTTGTCCAAATACAATTAGTCCTGTAAGCTCTTATTCACCTGATGCCATATGTGGATGGAAGGTCCTTACTGGTATTAAATTAGAAACAGCTGTATGAAAATGCCAATCAAGCAGGTGTTGTTCCCCAACTGAACAATTAACATGACTAAAATTCCCCCGAGATCCCTCAAAATCTATCTTTAAAAAGGTCTTTTGCACCAAGATAAGGCATTCTTGAATTCAACGTTCATGAAGTACTACTATTGCATAAAATCTAACTGAAACTCTTTTCCTTCAGGCAGCTCAGTGAATGAGCCCCTCCTACTTATACCAGGCATTATGCTAGAGAATGAGACTGGAACAGCCCACAGTAAAGTGTCTCTTCCTTCTTGGGACACTATACACATCAGGAGAAAAGCCAGATGTAATGGTACCTGCCTTTGATCTTGCCCTCAAGAGGCAGAGAAAGGAGAACCTCTTATCATGATTTATATGGCTAGAATAATGCCAGCCTAAGCTACACAGCAAGAAACAAACGAAAAAACAAAACAAAGAACAATATAGGGGCAGACACGTATCTTATTACAACTGGGAAGGCCCTGTGCAGATGCAGAGATCAGGGAAAGTGTATGGCACAAGAAATCTAACCCAGAAGATGGACCCCAGTGGGCAATGCTTCTATGTTCCTGTTTTGGTTTTACTTCATACATAATAATGATAAATTTATACTAAGATGATGAGAAAGGATGAAAATATGAGAAACAGAAATAGTTACCAAGCCTTTGAAGAAGGAGGGTCTTAAAATCCCCGTAGTTCACAGGCCTAGAGATGCTGTTACTATGAAATTAGGCCCATTTAAAAAAATCTGTTTCTGGTCAAGAATAGAATCTCTGGCCAGAGTGGAGACCTAACATTCTTTGTGCTCAGTCATCTATCAAGGACAACACCTAGGGAGGCAGGCTCACCTTAAGCCATGCTAAGGAGACAGGCAGAATATTTTTTCTTTTAATGAGATACTGTTCTCTTCCTTCCTGCTCATAGAGCAGTAGCTTATCCAGATGCCATTTTGCAGCTTCGTGTGTCTGCCCACATTCCTGAATTATCCAGCAAAGTATAACCTCTCCTAGCTCTTGGTTTGGTTTTATTTCATACATAATGATGATAAATTTATCCTAAGATGAGAAAGGATAAAAATGTGAGAAACAGAAACAGTTACCAAGCATTTGAAGAGGGAGGCTTTTCCTTAACACTGGATTTCCCCAACATTTGGGGCTTCCTCATTCTTTCTCCCTAGCCTCCCTTATTACTATATGGCCTTTTGTCTGTCACATGTCTGTGACCTCTACACTGACTTAAACCTAACTTTCTCCTTCTCTCCTCTTCTAGGGAGCTGCAGAGACTTACAGTTTGCCTGAACTGGAGATTTTTCTTTCAAACTTTAATAAGATTTTCCTTGAGGTTCTGCTTGAATCTATGCTTAAATTCTGTTATGAATGAAACTAAGAACTTCAGCAGAGAACCCAGATATCCCCTGTATCACCTGGCAGTCCAGATGGGACCCCAAGATTCCAGGCACAACAAAAGGCAGTTTCAATGAGGATGTGAAACATAGTTTGCTCTTGTGAAAAGCAGTCACCAGCACTAATAATACCTGATCCAGTCTAAACTCATTATCTGGTATTCTTGGTAGCTTCACCTATGACTCAGAGTTTGCTGACAAAGTCACAAAGTCTTTAAGTACAGGGAATCTGGTTGAAAGCACTGATCATGGATATATTATGATTTTCTATAAACTGTAAAAGAAGATAGACTCCAGGGTTTCCTTTAAAACAGACACGCCTCCCTAGGCAAAACTGTATAATGATTTCTAAGCCTACAATTGTTATTTAGATAGTCCAGGGTTTCTTGGTACCAAAAAGTTTCTAACAATCTACCTGAATATAAACGTAATACAAAGCTTAATGGCCTTTAGGTATCTTAAAATAATACATTCTCTAAATTTAGTTAGCATAACTCAGGCCAGAGGGGTAGTTCAGCACTTCAAAATGCTTACAGATCTTGTACAGGACCTGAGTTTGGTTCTCAGCACCCACATCAGATACTTCACAACAATTTGTAACTTCAGTTCCAGTGAATCCAACACCCTGTGAACTCCCATGGGTACCTTCATTCATGTGGTGCATATAAACTTACTCAGACACAAACACATAAATTACATGCATATATATATATATATATATATATATATATATATATATGTGTGTGTGTGTGTGTGTGTGTGTGTGTGTGTGCATGTATATAAAGAGAGACAGTGAGACACAGATACACACAGAGAGACACAGACAGAAAGACTAAGATTTTCATGGTCTACTGAAAAGGATGCTATATGCCATCCCTAAGAACAACAGTATTCTATTAACTAATTTCCCAAATTGCCTCATCTTCTATGCAAAGGAAATCAGTGTAGAATAAAAATGATGGAGAAGCTTCTGAACAAAAAGTATGTCATAAGAGAACCAATAAGAGACTTTTACCTTAAAAAGATCTTAAATTATGAGTTTGGCAGATCTGTCCTGCTTTCCTTGACTGAGGAAATCAGAAGCCAGTTGCCATGTTCCTGTGTCCTCCATCATGGCTGCTTACTCTCTTATCTTCTCTCCCACAGAAGCTATAATTTCTACATTTCAGATTTACTTATTCAGATAAAATGGTTTACAGTAACCAGTCACCACTTCAGTTGATGTACTAATATGAATAAGAAGAATTTTGTAACAAAGGTGTGGGGGCACATTGGCCATAGTCTATCCCGTAAATAATATAAAAATAATGGATAATCATTAAATTATGTGTTTGTGAACTATGCAGAGTATTTTTATTTACTAATGCCAAGAAAATATGAAAAGCCTGCACAATAATACGAATTATAAAAATCACTCAGCCAACAAAGTAGATAGACAGAAGCTATGAACTCCAGAAGAATGTGTCTGCCTTGTCCTCAGAATTCAGCCCAAGTCATGCATATGGCACATGTGGAAAACTTGAATAAAGAACTTATTAGTTATATATGACAACAGGAAAACCCTCTGAATATTCTCTAAGCAATCATGTACATTTGGTTGAACAGCAAAATAAGGATATTTAACTAATATGAAGTGAAATAAATTCCACATCCTTGCCTCAATGCTACATTTAGACATGTAAACAGCCTGAAGTAATCAACTCATATTTTCCAATGGTATTAATACAGAATACAGAAACAGACAGATAAGAGAGTAACATTTTCTTTTCCAAAAATCTGTAATTCTCCAATTCACCAAGCTCCAAACAAAACAGAAACTAGTTACATGCTGTGCTTTCCATGTAAACATTGCTTATCCAGGCATCAAAGACTACCCATAATTTGATATTTGTAGCATAGGCTAGCATCTGTTAAGGGATTCTTCATGATGTTCTTTGGTGTATTTTCCAATATGTCGACACACTGAAACACCTTGAGTGTTTCTTTCTTCATGTATTAACATCTGCCATGACAATACCTTGAATGCTCTGCCATATACTTATAACAATTCTGGACACTTTTCAAGTCTAAGGTCAGGACACAACATTTACACATCTGCCTTACCATGACAGCTAAAACTGACCTTTGTCCTCACTAATAAACACATCCTTTCCACAGTCAGCAAAGGCATCTTATACTACTTACTATTTTTTATATAAGAAGATCCTTATATGTCTTTGTATATAACTTTGTATCTTAAGAGACAAACCCTACCTTGTAGGTCTGGAAGGCAGTTAACACATTAGTTGGGGCAATTGATTACATGGAGAAATGAAAGATGAAGGCAGTAACCTAAGTTAGTTATTGGAAGAGGTACAAACTTAGTTTTCCATCTTTTGTTCAATGAATTTCCAAATATGTTGCATGTGGTTTTTATATCAATGTAAATTTGTTTCTTATTTTCAATTTGCTATCACATTTTATATGCTTAGCATTGGTCACAATTATAAAACTGATCTACATGTTCAATTAAGCTTGTTTAGACTCAGAATGGCATGTGCTTTTACTTAACAAGGGAAAACAGTAAGAAAGACTGATCCAAGAGTGATGGAGGAAACCCTCTAGGGACTGAAATTTTGCTGTAAATACTCCACTACCAAGCTCATCCTCACAAAGATCTGGGAACTATCCATCCTTTAGAAGTCCATCTCCTCCCAATCTTCTTGAAACAGGCAATTTGGACTTGTTGATGAGTTGCCAGAACATGCTGGTTTGGTTCTTGTGAGGAAAGTTTTCATCTGTCACACTGGAATGCCCCACTATTTCTAGGAACTGTGTTTGGAACAAAACGCTTCTTCGTGATATGTCTAAAATTAGTCATACTTGTAAGACTAAGGGAAACTTTTTCAAAGGTTTTCCCATTCAGATGATGACTTTCCTGGCAGAGGGGATTAAGATCCTTTGAGGAGGTTCAACTGTGTGCCAACTCATAGTGCCAGATCACAGGGTCTCCTCATAAAATTGATGGTGGAACACACCCCATGGAGAAAGATGGCTCCTGGCCTAGGAGAAACATCTCTCTACTGAAGAGCTTCCCTGAGTCTCCCTTTGTCTTGATATTTTGGTGGATTCCATTTTCCTTTAGAACCTAGATAAAGTTATTTCATCTCATCTTCCAAAGTAGGGTTGCTTCTGTTGGCATCTTGAAAATCTCCATACTTAGGAACACAAATGATCTCTTCCTGCCTCCCTCTAACTCTTTTCAAGAAAATGCAGAACCCTCTTGTTAAGTAATCAATTGTTGCCTCTAGGTGATTTCTTTTTATCATCTCAAGAACCAGAAAATTGCTTGGTTTTTGTCAAAATTGTCCATTTTTGCCCTCATAGTTTTCAAGTCAGTTTCTATCTTCTATAGCAGCATATCCAGTCAACAATTCATATTGAAAGGCTTAATAAGCAGACAATGTTAGATACACAAAAATACTCCAGCTGCCCAGTTAAGTGAATGCCTGTGAAAATGTAGCCCTAGTTGCAGTAAAAACAAAAATCCAGACTTCACATCCTTATTTTTTGTGAGGACACAAAGCCATGAAACTAGTTGCACCATTAACTACAAAGGGGATAATTTGAATGACTACCCTGTCTGATCATGCAGCTTTCTTCATATCTTCAGCCTCTACCATATTAATTCATCTGATTGCTTGAATATATTTTATTTTTATTTCAGATGTCTTATTTATGACAGTGGCTATCACTGTGTCAGCAAGGTGCATTCTGACTAAGACTTCAACCTTCTCCAGGGCAGATTTAGAAGTTAAATTCAGTGGATGTTAAGATTCTTTTCAAACTCAAGTGTCACAGCATTGTTTAACATGAATGCCCACAACGTTTTGCATATACTCTTATCATATGACAAGGACTTTAAGGTGATGAAAATGCCTGCATGGTTGGAAATTTTGACTCACAAAGTCCCTGATCCAAACACTGATTAGAACTCCAAGACTGGATCACAGGTATTTTATTGTGTAATATCAAAATTAGAAAATAAATCTGCAGTGAAATGTGCTGAGAAAATTATGTGCTGATCGTTCCTTTTTCTATCCAATATGTTTGGGAAAGTACATTTGACTTAAAGTGAGCACACCTCACCCATGCATGCCCACTACACACATTCACAAATACTTTTATGATTTCCTTTCTGCCTAGAACCAGAATATCCCCTCCCTACCAAGAAGTTTATAATGAAAAAATTTTAGAATGCTGTCCAATCCATAGAGTAAGAAGTCATTTTCCAGTTTTTATATGTATAAATAGATTATTAATTATTTTCAAATTTTTCTTGTTTTTCTAGTTGCTTAAGCATAGGTTTTGCTGTCCACATATCTTCAAGAAAACATCTTTTATACTACAAAAACAATATGACTTTCTTTACCTACACTAGCTGCCAGCAAGTAGAACAATAGGCAATATTACACAAACACAAAGACTTCGTGTCATCTGTTTTAATGAGAACCAAGATTTCACATAATCTTAGGTTTTAGACTAAAACATAGCAGGATGGTAGCTCCTAGGTTGTCTATAAAAAGAACTTGGCAGTGGATAGGTTTTTGGAAGAGGAAATGAATTGCTTTGTCCTGAATCTACACTGCACAGCAGGCACACTTTATTTTACTTAGACTGGTTAGATTATTAAATTCATGGGAGGAGATTTGGAGGGGCCTGCTCTTGGAGACATGGTGGGCTACAGCCCCATCTCACCTAAGTGCTACAGCTTGGCATTGCCACTGCTAAGGTTCTGAGAGGTTCAGCCACTCATGTCTGTGTTTGTTTAATAAATGAGAGTCAGGTCAAGTCCATTGCCCACCCACATGGTTCTGCAATTTCACATTTCCTTGTGAAATAACTTGGAGGTTCAAGCTGAATCCTGCCCTGGCTCTGACGCCAGACAATAATACTTTCTGCTCAAACCTCATACCATGTGCAGAGCAGAACTGTATGCACTTGGTGAACTGTTAACATGTGTGATGGAGAGATTCTGTATTTTGCTATGATAGATTATTTCTTTCTGTTGCCTTGTATATTTGGGGCATCTTCTTTTTGAATTTCATTTCCTCTTAATACAGATTTTCTGATGATATCTTAGTCTTGGGGATAGACAGTATATTGTGTATGCTACGTAAACCATTGTTTTTCCTGAATATTTAAGACGCATTGATTTTTGCTGATTTCTACCCTTTATGTGCCTAGTTTTCTCTGTAAATATATTTTTATTTGGACTCAATTACACAGAGATCTGCTTCTCCATAATGTAAAGGAGTTAGTGTGCTATGGACTGTAGCTTGTTTTGATAGCTGGTAACTTTGAACTAAAAGGACATTACTGTTATCAAAACAAAAGTGGCTTTTCTTGGAAATAAAATCTGATGTTGTCTTTTTACCCTTCACCCACCCATGCTTTCTTTCTGCCTAAGGTTGTATCCCTTGACTATGGGCAATGTCTCTATCCTTTACTAAGGCCTTTCCCCTTTATATCTCATAGGCCAACAAGAGAAGGATCCGTGCCTTAGGCAGCATACCCAAAAGCAACAGTCAGAGACATAGAAAAGCCACAAACTCAATCAGGGTAACAGTATTAGGAAACAATCTTAATAAATTCTAATCTTCACTTGAAAATATCTAAAGTGCTGACCCCATATAGTTTTGAGATTCTTTGTTCTTTGGGTAGGATGAGGAGAAAGGAATAGTCCGCACACTTCCAATTGAACCATATGGAAGAACATTAAGTTCTTTTAAATGTCAATAGGAAATTCTCTGTATAGTATTTTAGCTGGTAGATGACAGTAGGAATAAATCCACAGTTGGAGTGCATTTTCTGTGAAACATTGTGCTTGATTTCTTAAGGTATATCTATGTTAAAAATGAAAACGGGAACAGACATTAACAGTAGTCAAGCAAACTCCTTTGTAAAAGTGGCCCCATTGAGGCTGACATCTTCCACGAAATGAAAATTGGCAGCTGGTACCCACCATGAGCAGTCCAACTACTTCAGGAATGATGGGTCTTTGTGCATGAGAGCCCAGCAGTATGATTAGCCGCTGGATGTGATGATAACCTAATAGTCCTACTCAGCATCTCATAACCATGAAAACAAGAGCACTGGGCTGGAGGTCTACATCAGCAGTCTAACATCTGCCCAGCATGTATGAGGTCCTGAGCTCACCCATCAACACTACAAAAAGAAAGAAAAAGATGATTTATGAAGAATAAAATATAAAATATGGCATATTGGCAAGATGTTTTTATCTCCTATGTTTCCTGAAGTTTTTCTAAAATGGAATTAAAGAAATAAAAAGAGTATCAAATCAAAAGACAATGTGTATGAGACTCCATGGATGAGTCATTTCATTCACTCTTAGATAATGAAAAAATTATTACTGAAGTTTCTGAGCAAGAGAATTGTAACGCTAAGTAAAGTCATCTGTATTATGGGGTACCCATACGAAGAAACTTATTCACCTTGAAGTGATTCACAGACTTATAGGCTCCAGATTTGGTTGAACAGAACAATGTGGAAATCAGGGCTGAGAAAAAGAGGAATGAAGTTTATATGGAAAAGAAATTGTCCTAATCTCATATAGATAAGTACAACCTCCCACACCTCCCAGGAGACCAGAGTATTATTTATTGTAGACAGTGCCTGGAAATAGTCCACCTGTCCTTGGCACTCAGAGGACATCAGTGAGGCAACCACTGTATGTTCCTAGGTCACTTCCTCAAAATACATTGTCCCCATGGGAGCCACCAAGCATTGATCCCATGCCAGTGCTCTCATTGCCAAGAACTGAAGAAGGAAAAATGTTCCCATAAGGCTTTCCCAGTGGTAAAAAGGAGTTTTACTTTCTACCAAGTCCCAGGCATGGAGCTTCCTTTCAAAAAGAATGACTTGTTAGGGAATTGAAAGCTAATAGGAAAAAATTAAATTAATATGAAAATTTAAATATGTTTCTTGTTTTCCTTAATTCCTGATATTTACTTCTTACCTATTTCTCTCAAAAGGTAAAGGTCCTGAAGCTTGTCAAATCCAGATAAAAATTTTCTCTCAAGCATCATGGATTAAAGGTTCTAATCACATTGGAGATGTACCTTTCTATTTTAAAGAGAGCTTGGCTATCTAGAATATCTATGATGACATTAGTTTTCTTTCAACGTTTACTAGAGACACAGTAGTATGAGCAAAGTCATTTCACTCCCATCTACATGTCTAGATTCCACAGTCTGGGGGAAACTTATATACCCTTCATGAGCAAGACTAGTCACCATAGACCATACCTTCTCCACGTTCCAGCTTTCCAGTTATATGCTGCAAACAAGTACAACAGCTGCAAGAAGTAGCTCAGATATCAGTTACCCCACCATGAAGAGGGCATGAGTTACAATTTCGTTTTCTATTTGATCACTGTACATCCTACTTTTATCAACTGAGTACAGTCCATCTCTACATATCCATGAGTTATTGTTGACTCCAAGCCAGTGTACAATAGGCTATGAAAATTGGGTATTTCCCATGCCTTCAAAGGAAAGTATTTAGCACATGATCACACATGATCTTGAAGAAGCTAAGGTGTGCTCAATATCCCCATGCCATGGTATTAAATCATTCTTCCTTAAGAAGCTGTTTATTATAAGACTTTTTATGTCTATGAAATGATTTATAGGTAGGAATTTCACTTTTAGGATCTAGTGTTAGACATTGCAGCATTCCGTATCCTATATACTTGGACTATCATAAATAACCCCAAGAAACTAATTTCTTCTAAATTACTGATCATGATAACCATGTCCTCTTTTTCCCTCTGATTGCCAAATACTTGTGTTTTATGCTATTGTTGTGATTTGAATATAGAATGCCCCATACTAGCTCACAATTGGAGCACTTTATCATCAGCTAAGGACACTATTTTGAAGGCTGTGGTTGGTGCCTTTCAGGAGGTAGATACGACTAGCAGAAGATATTGGTAGCAGAAGTAGGGCCAGGACTTTAAGAGGTATACATGCCCCTGGTTCTGGCCTGGGATTTCTGCTTGGTCCACCAAGGTGTGAGGATTCTCTACCATCATGGGGCTGTTCCTGTGACAATGTCTTTCTCACTACCTAGGCTGGAAATCACTCTTGAAATTATGAGCCAAAATGAACCTTTGCTTTCTCATGTTATTTCTTTCCAATATCCAAAGAATTGTAGGACTTCTTACAAACCAACTCATTACTAACATAGTTTTCAAGACTTCTGTGAAGAAAGGATCTTTCCAACTGTCTGATCATAGTTAAGTAAGCCAATCACAAATGCTTGACTTATTCCAGCAATCCTATCATTCATAACCTTTGCATTTTTTCATACCTTCTGCCAAGGAATTTTTGCTATCTCAACTTTATTTAAAATAGACTGTATTTTGATCCAGGTTTCAGCTATCAAGCCAAGAAAACACATCCAGTTGAACAGACTGATAAATTCAATCAGATACAATTTTTCCTTTTAGTACCTCAGAAGTTTCCTGCACATCTTTTTCAAGTTTTTAACTAAAAGAATTTTCCAGTTCTTTCCATTGGTTTGGGGTAAAATTATCTTCTAGGTTGAACTTTGAATCTGGTTTTCTTTTTATGTTTTCTACCCCAAATCTAGTAATGATTTTACAGACAAGATGGTACATACAAGTCTATTGACTGAGGAACTGACATCTCTTACAAGACACTTTTTTTTCCCAAAAATAGTGACTTCATCATCTTCATATCAGTGGTGAAATGGCATCATCGGACACAAAATGTGTGATGACACTAGCTGGTGAGGGAGATCCGTAAAAGCTCTGACTCAAGATGGTCTTCATACCTTTTGATATTAGCCAGTATATTCTGTGCAATCTCTTTTTATCTCTTCTTAATAAAAATATAGTTCTACATGGATGTCCTGGCATTTGTGTGTGTGTGTGTGTGTGTGTGTGTGTGTGTGTTGTGTGTGTGTGTGAACTCAATGTATTGAACAATTTGTTCTTCCAAATTTTGCATTTAATTTTCAACACTGCAGCTGAGAAAGAAACTAAATTATTTAAGAATAGCAACAGAAAGTCCTTAAGTTTTGGCTCATATCTTGAGCCAAGAATTTTGATCTTTGGTCTGCTCTTTATTTTTTCTGACTTCCATTAGAAGCAAATGCTCCTCTCTGTCATGGCTTTGGAACTGTTGGACCTTAATTCTGTACTTTACATCCATGTACTACCTCAGAGATTTGCCTTTAATGGAAATCTCCTGGGTAGCATCTATAGCTGGTAATTCATTCTTTTTCCACTGTGTGATGCAAGTGACCTGGCCCTCATTGGGCATTAAGTGGAATTGTTGCTGATTTCAATCTCAGCTTAACCAGAGATAAGATCTTTATCTCCCTGGAGGCCATTAGCTTACTTCTTAATCACAATTACCATTCAAGACAGGTCTTTGATTGTAAATATGTCAAAGTCACTTTGGCTATTAATGCCAAAATCAAATGAACAGGCAGGTTACTAATAGTTCATATCAACAGGAGTGCTGGATAATTAGGACCAGAACATGAGATGAAGCAAGAGTGACATGGCACTAAGACAAGATGGAGGTCCCACTCTGGGATGCACATGGTTAAGATGTTACCCTTGATGGAAAGTTGCTGGGCTTTTCTGTGATTGTGCCTCATCCCCATGGCATATCAAGTTGTAGTAGGACTAAGCACCTCCCCTTGTATTAAGGCTAGGAAGACAACCCAGTATGAGGAAAGGGTTCCCAAAAGCCAGTCAAGACATGAGAGACAGCCCCTACTCTCACTGTTAGGAGTCCCACAAGTACACAAAGATATACAACTGTCACATATATGTAGAGGGCTTAGGTAGGTCCCATGCAGGCTCCCTAGTTGTCAGTTCAGATTCTGTGAGCTCCTATAAGTCCAGGTTAGTTTTTCTGTGAGGTGTGTGTGTGTGTGTGTGTGTGTATGTGTGATGCCCTTGACACCTCTGGCTCATACAATCCTCCCTCCCTCTCTTCATCAGGATTTCTCAATCTTGGCCTAATATTTGGCTGTGAGTCTGTATCTGTTTCCGTCATTTATGAGATGAAGGCTATCTGATGACAATTGGGGTAATCACCAATCTATGAGTATAGCAGAACATTGATAGACATTATTATGTTGCCTTTTTTCTCTCAAATTGTGTTTGGTTCTATCCTAGGTGTCTAGGCCTTCCAACCTCTGGGTCCTGGCCCTTCAGCCAGTGTCAGGAGTGGGCTTGCTCTTGTGGCATGGGTCTTAGCCTGGACCAATCATTGGTGGGCCACTCCCACAGCCTCTGTGCTATCCTTACCCCCAGCACATCCCATAATCAATTTATAGTCTACGTCATAGAGATATTATCTGTCACTCAGATTCTTGTAGACAACTGTATTTTTTTCCATATGTTAGTTCCTTCATCTGAAAATGAAGCAAAATTATTTTTCCTCCATCACAAGGATGTTAGAAAAATCAAGGGGATTTTCAATACAATGAAAGGTAATCACATGAATTTTTGCTGCCACTGTAAGTAGAAAGTGCCAAATAAAATATATTCTTGTATTTATTTCTATTATTCTAATTATGATTTGTTGCAAAGATATTTGGAAAAATATTTTAAAACATATCATTTTACATTTCAGAAGCCATTTCATTTAATTATGTCAACATAACCACCCCTCTGATCTGGTTACGATGATAAATAGTTACATTTCAATTTTACCAAGAGAAGACTAAGGCACACTAAAGTGCACATAGGATGGGCCTTCCCATCTCACACACACATCCAAAGAATCATTTTCTTAAGAAATAGCCCAGAAAATGTGCCAATTAAATGTATAAACACAATGGATTCTGGAAGTTGTGTTTTGGTATCTATTTGTTTAACATTATTTGCACATAACAGCTATCTTATGAAAGTTTTTTTTATTTTATTATTTTTTTAGCACTAAATGCCATTTTTCAGACCTCTGCCTCATCGATATCTTCATCAGCCATTCTCTTCATCCACGTGTATATTAAATCCATTGTAGAAGTTCATTATGTCTTTCCTAGATGTTTCAACTCAAAGTACTTTGATCAAATGCTAGTTCTACATCTGGATCCATGTTGTACTATAAATACAGAAAAGAACACATGGCTAAAACATTGAAAGAGTTCACAGTCTCCAAAGACACATCGTCAGAATCTAGTACTCATGACTTTATCAAGTAGCTGTTTGAGCTAGAATCAAAACATAAATAGTTATGAAAGAATAAGTTAGACAATGTGACCAGTGAGGAAATGGGGTAAACCTGACACAGATTTTCATGTGAGCATTAACTATTATAATAGCCTGCAAGCTGATTTTACTTATCAGCAACTACCACGTCACCTAAGTACCCATTTGATTGTTAGAAAAAATAACTTTCTAAAATTAAACTTAAAGTATTCTACCTCTTCCCAGGTACATGAAAGTCTCTTCAGTATGTACTGAATGTTCATACATTCCAGGCCCTCTATAATAGCCCATACAGATTTGTTTCCTAAATCTGGAATCTTCCTCTTCTGAATATTCTCAGTATTTCATGAAGAACATGTGTAAATGGTATTTCTTTTACAGAGCCACCACTGGCAATACCATTATTTTTCTGCTCTTTCTCATCTCACTTTGACACTCAGTGTGTAATAAGTCACTCAGCAAGCATTGATATTAGCTGTGCTACAAAATGTTCCTCATTTTTATACCAGATGTCATGAACAAAGTAAACAGATATATTACTAGATAATGGAATAATGGCTATACTTTCTGTTTTTTCGTAATGTCCCTGTCCACACTGCTATTTCCCAGCTATCATAATGCTTAGCCATTGCTTATTTTCTGCCCCTTCTCCATTAAACCTTCAACATCTTGAGGCAGCATCTTCTGTTTTCTGATTCTTAAAAGAAATGGATTGAAGTGAAGACTCTTTATTTGTGATAAATATCAGTTATCACTATCAAATCCTGAGCCCACATAAAATATCTGCCTTTTTATTTTCCTACCCCTCAAATACCACAGAGTGCTTTGAACCCACCAGATAAATAATACATCTTTTTTTGATGAATAAATAACACTTTTTGAGTAGTATATGTATTTTAGATATTCTTATACTCCATTCTTTTATACTATGTGTGAAGTTATTTAAATACAGGAATTATGACTCATCCTAACAGGTGTGTGATAACAAATAAGTACCACTTTATACACCTTTACTTGATAACTAATGATACTAAGAATCTTTTCATATACTCATTTGCCATGTATTCTTTTTGTAGGGGGCACATCTCTACAAGTCTTTTTTAATTTTATTTCTGCTTTTTCAAGACAGGGTTTCTTTGTGTAACAGCCCTGGATATCCTGTAACTCACTCTGTAGACCAGGCTGACCTAGAACTCACAGAGATTCACCTGCCTGTCTCCCAAGTGCTGGGATTAAAGGCATGTGCCACCACCACCCAGCTATTTTATTAATGTATTTTTCAGGTATGAGTGCTCTGTCTGCAGGTATGCCTGCATGCCAGAAGAGAGCATTAGATCCCATACCCCATTATAGATGGTTGTGAGCTTCCATGTGGTTGTTAAGAATTGAACTCAGGTCTTCTGGAAGGGCAGCCAGTACCCCTAACCTCTAAGCCATCTCTCTAACCCCAAGTTCTTTTCTAAAGTAAAATAAACAATTAACATTTTTAGCATATGCCAGGATAAAGTATGAGTAGTTTTTGAAAGTTATAATTTAAATATGCGTTTCTTATCTTAAAATCCATAAAAAATAGTCATTCTCCAAAATGATGCAGAGTATCATAAGTTTACTTCAAATGAGTTTTATAATGTTTGTGGATATTTTCAATATTTCCTGTCTCTATTCTTTTCTTGGGTTAAATGGGCATTCCATTGATGGTAAAGAACCAACATGACTAATCACTATACATGTCTGTGTACACTGGACAAGCATTTTTGAAGAGTAACCTGGAGATTCAAAGAAATATTCATGTGTTCATTATTTAATCTCCAAACACGCTCTGTGCTGTACTCTGCGATGTACAGCACAATTATTATTGTAATTCTTACACATAAGGAAAGTAGAGAGGTCAAGGAACTTGTGAAAGTAGAATGTCTTAGTTACTTCTCTGTTGCTATGATTAAGAAAAAAAACTCAACAAAAGCAAATAAAGGAAACAACATGTTGACTCCCACTTCAAGGTACCCTCCATCACAATGGAGAAGAGAAGGCAGCAGGAAGTTGAAGCAGTTGCTCTCATTGTATCTGCAGTGGAGAAGAAAAAAGAAACAAATGCTTTGTTCAGTCCACTTTCTCTTTATTATTCAGGCCCCAAACCAAGCCTAGGGTATGGTGCCACCCACAGGCAGCAGGGTTTTCCCATATCAATCTTCTTCAACAAGATAATCTCCTACAGATATGTCCAGAAGCCAATTTCCTAGATGCTAATCTTACCAAGTTGACAGCTGAGATTGACCACTACACAAGCACCGCTAATAAACAGTCTAGACCCAAGTAATGATAGAAATTTCTGTATTTCTTATCTTTTTTAATCTTTTCCTCTGTATTTTGGAAATAGCACAGCATCTGACACACAGCAATGATGCAGCAAATGTTTCACGTATGGATGGGTATGTGAGTGGATGGATGGATGGGTGGATGGATAGCAACATTAAACCTAATAAGTCTCATAAATCAAGCTATTAATCCAGTCCAACAAAATAAGATCTTTGATTCACAAAATGGTGAGATTTTTGATTCACAGAACACATTAGAGGCAGATCCTATTTCTCTAGTAAAGACAAGGTCAAGGTGAAGAGTAAACCAGTGAAGATTCAAGTTCAAATATGAAATTCTGATGTTAAAAGTAAAAAGTCAAAGAGGAGACAGAATTCTAAGATTCAGCTTTGGGAAATGCTATGATCGTGATACAAGCAAAAGAACCAGGTGAATAAACTATTAAAAGCAATAGAATTTGATTTTTATACCCCTCCTTCTAAAAAATTTTAACTTCACACATTTCTTATAAACTTTTTCCTCAAATTCCCTTTATTTTCAATGCACAGGCAGGGCTGTACATCCATGGGTGTAATAAAGGGCTGATGAGCAGAGGAACAGATGTCTGAAACCCATGCTCATCACCTTGATGGTTTTATAAAGCCAGTTCTGAAAGTCTTTAAAGGCATAAACTTAAAAAGGACTTAAAATTTGTCAGTACTCATCTGTACACTTGAAAACTAGTAAATTTTTTCTCTGTTTGAATTGTGTAATATATTTTTACTATGGTTAAAAAGTAAGCGGGTACAAAATACACTCAACCTTCCTTACATCCTATACAGTCTTTCTCAATCACATAAAACAATATCTTATGGAATTTTCTTGTTTTCTAATTGCTCATGAATGACTTAGCCTTGCCAATTCTGAGAATGGTTGGATTGTCTTATGAAAGTTTTACTGTGTAGACAATATTACGTTATATGGGTTTTTCACACTGGAAGGAAATTATGCAAGTGAAAGACAAGAATTGAAAAGTTATGTGACCCAAATCAAGTGCTAGAGAACTGTATAAATTTCCAGAGTGGAAGCAAGAGATAAGTGCCAGATTCCAACCACACATGGTTGTGAAAATTTTCAAAGGAAAATTCCAAGAAGCCAAAATTCTACTGTTTCCTTTGTAGTTGTTTGAAAATAAAGCAAGCAGCTGGTATCCCTTTATTTGTGCATCTGAAAGTATGCAACAGTGTGGCAAATGGCTTCCTGAGATGAATAAATAATGTACCTTTTAAAACCATTAGGTCATTAGATCTTAAAGATGTTCCTAGAAGAAGAACTTCCTATTTTCAAGTGAAATATAGCTTAACCATCTTAGAAAAAAAGAAACTCTTATAAAACACATGTGGGACAGTCTAAAATACTCTTCATAGATGCCTTCTGAGTGATGGTAGCACCTTCTTGTGCCAACTATCAAGGCATTAAGCACTCTGCATTCCTACACAAAGATTTTTACAACAGTATCTCAAAGATTATATCATATGCATTTTTAATCAAGGACGGAGTCCCAGAGCCTCTAAATCATTATTTAGACTTTGTTCATTTAGACCAGGGGCCAGAGCTTTTAAATAGATAATTCTGGTTTCAAAGTGTGAGCTCTTCCCATCATGCTGCATCTGACTGTCCTCATTAAATTCACTCTGACTCCTCATGCTACACCTTAGATGATTTATCCCCAATCAAGGACATAATCTTATCTGAACACCTACTCTCTTTAAACTATTTGTAAATTGAAAGAGACTATTGATTTCTAAAATCTTAGTGATGGTTCATAACTCAAGGAAGTAAAAGTAAGTTGAAAGGTATAAGCTAGCTAAGCAGAAGATCTTTTTTTTTTTAATATTCTCTAAGCACATTTAGCCATTTCTTTGGACCTTGTATTACACAATGTTGAGAAGGTCTTTGTAGATCTTGTTTATTTCTTATATTCTTTTTTGTCTTAATTGGGTAAAGTGAATTATTGTTCTCTTATTCATGTGATCTCCTATTGTAGAGCTTGAGCATCATAATCCTAAAATATAAAATCATTTTTTGAATATTTATCACATTATTCATTGGGGACAGGGGGACAGGTGCCATGGTGTCCTTGTGAAGTCACAAGACAACCTTCAAGAATTGGTTCTTTTCCTCCACTGTAGGGGTAAAAGCAAATTTAAGTGCTGCAGTTAGCTTCAGCAGTCAACTCAACACAAACCTGTCGCCACCTGGGAAGAGGGAGTTTCAACTGAGGACTTGTGCTGTGGGAATGTTCTGTATGGCAAATGTGTTGTTAATAAAATACTGATTGGCCTGTGGCTAGGCAGGAGGTATGGGCGGGACTAACAGAGAGAATAAAAAGAACAGGAAGGCAGAAGGAGTCACAGACTGTCTGCCAGCCGCCACCAGGACAAGCAGCATGTAAAGATGCCGGTAAGCCACGAGCCATGTGGCAAGGTATAGATTTATAGAAATGGATTAATTTAAGATATAAGGACAGTTAGCAAGAAGCCTGCCACGGCCATACAGTTTGTAAGCAATGTAAGTCTCTGTGTTTACTTGGTTGGGTCTGAGCGGCTGTGGGACTGGCAGGTGAAAGAGATTTATCCTGACTGTGGGCCAGGCAGGAAAACTCTAGCTACAGACTTGCCTCCATCAGATCAGCCTGTGGCATTTTCTTGATTGTTAATTGGCATAGAAAGGCCCACCCCACTGTGAGTGGTAGCACTCCTGGGCAGATGGGCCTGAAATGTAGAAGAAAAAGAAATGAGCAAGCCATGGAGAGCAAACCAGTAAGCAGTGTCACTTCATGGTCTCTGCTTCAGTTCCTGCCTCCAGGTTCCTGCCTTGAATGCCTGTCATGGTTGTCCTCAATGGTGAACTATAACCTGGAAGCAAAATAAACCCTTCCCTCCCTTAGTTGATTTGGTCAGTGTTTTATCAAAGCAACAGAGAACAGACCATGACATCAGGCTTGGTAGCAGGCATTTTTATCTACTGAGCCATCTTGTCAGCCCTCAAAATCCAAAAACTTTTGAGCTGTACTGATAGATTTTCAAACTAGGGAGAATTTTGAATTTTTGAATTAAAAAGGCTCAATTTGTTAAGCCTATGAAAACACTTCAAAATCAAAAAAAATATCAGAAGCTGACAAGCATTTGGTCCCCAGGATCTTGAAATAAGGGATACTTAACATTTTTGAAGGAAGGGAGTATCCTCCAAAAGGACATAGCTTTTATATATAAATCCTGAGGTCTAAGATTCAGCATCTCCTCCCCTAACTCTTTTCTTTTCCTGCCTCCTTCCCTCTCTTAACGTTAGGATTTGCTATATGGCTTTCTTTAGCCAGTGAGGTGTTAACTAACACAAATGAAGTCAAAGTCAGGCTTCTATTACACTAAACCTAATGGCCTCACCCTATTTTCTGCCATAAATCCTACAAAATCCCCTCAAGTAGAAGTTCAATGGTACCTGATTCTCTAGGACCTGATCCAGCTACACAGGAGTGCATTTCCTTTCTTTCTCTTTGACTCTTAACTAAGATCTTACAATAAAATCCCTTCTTAAACTTACCCTTCAAAATGTATTCCTCAAGTTCTTGATACATTGGATCCAGGAGTCCCTGGCTTGGGGTGGCTAGGTGACCACTGATGTTTCTGGCACCTTTCCTCTCCATACTATGCACACAAGGCAAACAAGCCTCTGTCACTTTTGAATAGTCCCACTTACTCCAAGAGCCTTTAATTCCAGAAGAATGTAAATCCATGTACAACCAAGACAAGAAGCCTATTGCAGATGAATGACAAAACTAAATACTTGTGGCTATAATCTGCTTAAAGGTTTTTATATGACATTATATCAGCAATGGCTAACTAATGCATTTGTGGTATGTTGAACTGGTTATTTATCTGAAAAAAACACCTACTGTTCTAGTTCTAAGAAGTCAAGAGACATGAAGTCTTGTACCTAAAAAGCTTGGAGAGAGAAACAGGTTGTTATGAGGCAACATTTATAGAAGGGGCATCATAAGATAAAATGTACCCAGATCTACCTGAGAAGAGAGCATAAAGCCATTTGTATGTTATGGTAGGAAGCAGCTGTACCTTCCTACCAGCCACAGGTAGAACTCTGCAATAATTTAGGAAATGATCAATGTGGTCCTGGCATAGACCTTGTGTAGGTGTTTTCTCTGGTTACTGTGGCCCAGAAAGGGAAAACAAACTATATACAAGAAAAAATCATCAAGACACAGACAAAGGCGCTGAAGTTATTTTTTAATGAAAATGAACATTTGAGAACCATATTCTAATATAAATGGATGTGATGATGCTGAGGAAGTTAGGCAAGTCAAACTCTGGATGGCAACAACAAAGGTTGGCTGAGGATCTAATCATCTCATTGTGCAGGCCTGTTCCCCCGCTACTCAGAAGGAAGCTGATAACTATATTCCAAGAACCCCACATCATATAGTGTATCTCATAGACTGTGTTCAAGCTAAGGGCAATGTTAGAAAGGTCAGTTTCAAAGTAAAATTGAAGTTCATGAGAACCAAGTAACAACAAAATATCAGCCATCCTCAAACTGATGGAAGATTTTGCTAAATTGTCCATTCTTTTTTCTTTTTGTCGTATCATATTTTTACAATATTTCTACATAGACACCTGGGTGTGAGCACACACTTAATACTGTTTTTCTTCTGATGACATAAAAGTGATAGCATGGTGTGTGTGCAATATTCTAAGACTCCCTTGTAGTCTCCAAATTCAGCTGAGTTCTTTTTTGGGTTGGGGATCATTCATTTTTGTGCCCATATGCTATTTAACTGTGTGAATATCCCATACTTCATAAATTCATTCACTTGTAAGTTAGTAGCTGGGCTGCTACCAGTTTTGTTCTGTTAGAAATAATCCTTCTGTAAAACTCTCTCTTGATGAACATAAATGAGAATTTTTCCAGTTTGACTGCTAGGTATTAACTGAAGTATGTGCAGATCCATGTTTCTATAGGTCACACCAACAAGGTTTCCCATAGAATTCACACACAGGCGTTTTCTGGCCTTGCAGGAGTTTCTTCTTTGTTGTATGTGTGAGGGGGGAGCATTTGGGGGCCTTGTGTTCATCATTTTATTCCTATGGAAGCTTTTTCTAATCACATTAAGATAATTTTGTTAGGTGCCTGTGGGTTTACACTTAAAACTTCAGGGTGAGTTTTGTTGTCAACTTTACGTGATCCCCTTTCCTGTCTCCCTGATACTTGTCAAAACAGATTTACTGCTGAGATCAAAGTATTTACCCCAATTCTTTTTCCATCCTTTAATTGTCTATCTCAAAGTTATAGTTAAGGTTTTTCTCCTGTCAGCTTTTTCCTGAATTTTCCTCAGAACTCTTGAAATATAATTATCAAAGACTGAATACCTGGAGGGTCCAGAGCTCTGTTTTGATGTGTAAAATGATAACCACAATTCAGCTAATGAACAAATTCATCACCTCACATAGTTACTTAAGTGTGTGAAAGACAACATTTGCAATTAATCCCCTTATATATAAATAACATTGTTATTAACTATATTCAGTATGGTATTCATTAGATCCTTGCTAAGCCACCACTCAGCTTCTCTCTCAGATTTTTATCTGTCAGCCCATGTAAGAAAATGTCCTTCGTATAACTGTTCATAAATGGCTGTTTTCTACCCTTTTACATTGTATGCTTTATCAAGGTTCTTTCTGCTTCTTTTCTGTCTCTCTTGAAATTGTTGAAATAATAAATTTTGCCTATTTCATTTTATTTTCCTCTGCTATAGTTGTATCCTCTACTTAGATGTTTTTGGTGGTTGCCTGAGATTTTACTATGAGAACTTTTATAATATAATCTCCCATTCAAGCTATATGTTATTTTAACTCTGATGAGGTCACTTTCAAATTACAGGCTAATTTTGGACAGTGCTTCAATTGTTTCTTTTTTAAAATATGAAAAATATTAGATATCCTTGGTAACCTAGAGATAAACTAAAATAAATTTATGTACAAACTTGTCCTAATTTGACCTTAAAATAAAGGGTGCTGAGGAGCTGAGGAGCATGTTTGCTCCTACTTTAGTCCACATGCTCATGTCTCACAATGAAAAACATATATTAATGTGGCCAGCAGGATATAAAACCAATCCATACATGACTGTGGGAGACATATCAGAGCAACAAATCAGGATTTGTCTGATACATGCAAAAATCAGCTGAGAAGATGAATATTAAATGTAGTTGGGGGTGAGAAGTAGTTGTAGCCTTCTAGCCCTTCATGGAAACCACCCTAGGGACTCAAATCTAAATCCCTACCAGAGAGGAAATTGGGGACAGTAAGGGAACTTACAGCATTGCCATTCCATTTCCCTCCAGACTGTGTAGCCTTAGCAAATAGCTATCAAGTTTCTGTTTTAGGGAGTCTTCTCTATGTAATAATGAAAAACTGTTCAACAGCTGTAATGCCTTCTTGTCAATAAGTCTCAACCACTTTTTTTGTTTGTTTGTTTTGCTTTTCTTCCTCCTTTTTTTTCTCACAAATGAACTGAGAAAAGCCATCAGCCTTGCAGCTGATGACATGATGTCTGGTCCTCATGATAACAATTGACCAAGAAGAATATTGTCCAAGAAGGCCGGTAGAGCATGAGACACAGTCACTGAAATCTTAAATAGTCAACTTATAGTTTGCAGAAATATAATCAATTGTTAATACAGTTACCAGACAACTGTACTTTAACACAGTATCTACTATAGTATGAGTATAACTTAGTAGATGTAAGATGTGTGTAAAAGAGAAATATTTAATATTAAGGTGACCTTTATATGAATTAACAAATTAAATGCTTATGAATTTCTGCCCACCAGTCTCCTCCTTGCCATCCTCCTTAGCCTTCGTTGAACATGGCAGTTGAATCTCCATTTTTCCTTACTATAGGCAGTCTATATATCTCAAGATCTGTAAACAAGAAAAGTCCCTATCATAATTGTGATTCAATTTTCATGACTCTTATTCTATTTTACTGTATTTGTACCCCATCTTCCAAAAAGCCTAGGAACCCCTGCATTTCACCATCATCATGCATCCTTTACTGCTATTCCCTTCCACTAGCCTTATGTCATATTGAGATTCACTAGGACAACTACCAACCCAACATCCCAAATACCCATGCTTCAGATTATCAAATGTGAGCATCCTGTGTGTTCTCACGAGTCAATGAATGCTAGATTTGCAAAACCCAATGGAGTATTCTCTCTAGTAACAACAATAATAATTTTTTTCTGAGCTTTATGAAGAGGTGATAAAGAGAAGCCCAAGAAATATAAACAACAGAGAAGTATAGGGTTTTATTTAATAAGTGCTTTTATTAATGCTTCAATAAAACACCTGTCTTTGGTATATAGCCATAATCTGCCAATGGAAATTGTTGTTTAAAATTAGCAAAGATTGATAATTCATGCCTCTTCAAATGCCATCTGCATAAAGGTATTCTGTGTAGTAAGATTTTTCTGCTTGTGCAGTAATAGTCATCTTGAAAGAGATGATTTCCTTCTCCTGAGCTGACCTGTGAGTGTTTGGTTTGGTAGGCTGTTGAAGCCACAAAAGTGTACTCCTCTTAGTGGATTCTGTTAATGGAGATTGACTCTCTGAGCAAGACAATGATAAAATTCAACCTTACTGAGCAGATCAGAGAATATAAGGTTGATATTGTACAGAGCAGAACCAAAGTTTTGTTATCTTTGATCATGAAAGGCCATGATTAAGTAAACCTCAACCACCATGAGGCAGACAGCTTGAACAGTTCTCCCATTTTCAGACCCCTCTTTGTTACTAGCAAATTCCATTTCCAAGAGTCATTGATTCTAACTTTGGGTTTTGAGAACAGCTGGATCTTAGGAGCATTTTTCTATCTTCAAATGAGAAATAACATAAAACCTACTTTTAGATCCTCACCCTTTTAAAAGTAAGAAAGTATGTTAAGTAGCTGTTTTGTCAAACACAAATCTACAATTTTTATTGAACAGAAACCTATCTATTAAGATCAGAATTAGAATTTAAGAACTACAAAGCAAGGAAATCTATACTTAGAACATGTATAAAAATGCCTCAAATAACAGAATTGGCTCTGGTCAACCAGAAATGATAGGATGCTTTAAGGCAACAGCAAATATTCATTCTACTGAAATTATAAACAAAATCCCAGAGGTTCCATAGATAACTGGCAGGAAAAGGAACTGGGAAAACATAAAGTCAAATGCCCAGGCCATAAAGAACCTCTTCCTTCCCTGCACACCCACTCTTAAAAGTGTGTTGACAACTCTTACAGACACAAATACAAACATACAATCTGACACACACACACACACCCCAGTACCCTGCAGACTCGTTTACATTTATCTCCTCTTAGAAGGTTGTCCATAAGGTTTCAGGTTTATGAATTACTTTCTGAAGGAATGAAACAAAATGAAAGAGTGGTAGAGCAAATGAGGAAGAAAGATTGAGTGGGGAAAGATGAAGAAAACAAAAGAGCAGGAAGAATATTGTTTCCTTAAAAGTTACATATGGGCAATTTTGTTGTAAAGACAGAAGCCATTACAAAAAACCACATAACCAATCAAAATGCTGAGTATTGGAGCCCAGTCCCAATGAATACATATACATAACAATTTCTGCACCTCAGGCTCTAAGAATCTTGTGGAAGAGAGGTAGAAAGATTGTAAGAGCCGGAAGGTCAGGGAGTTTACTGTGAGATTATGTCTCCTAAGAATGCAAGAGGCTCCAACCATAGTGTCTCACCAATATGATTGTCTCATGCTGAAGAAAAACAAAAACAATTACATGCTATTGTGAATGGGGGAACCCGAAAGGCCTCAACCTTACAAAAAAAAACAAAACAAAACAACAACAAACTACAGGCAACTAAGGAATGCTGAGAGCAGAAGAAATATGCTTCCCCCCGGGGGAAGTGCCCAGGAGTTGGTTATCTAATACTAAATGATGAACCCTAAAAACATACACATGCAAGTAACATTATACAGACTGCAACAGGTTGCATTTATGCATTTAGGAATATGCATATATAGAGATTATATAGATATATAGCAACAATTAGTGGGAAAAGAGGCCATGAATTTGAAAGAGCAAGGAGGGGCATGTGGGAGGGTTTGGAGGGAAATAAAGGAAGGAGAAAAATATGCATTTATATTATAATCTCAAAAATATTTTTTAATTACTTGTAGGGCAGTTGTTGTAGCTCAGTTTGTAGGGTACTTGTTTGGCATGCCTGAAGCCCTGGTTTCCATCCCTACCACCACATCTATGGCTTTGGTGGTGTACACTTTTAATGCCACTAGTTGGGAGGTGGAGGGAGGAAGATCAGAAGTTCAAGCTCATCATTGGCTACACATGGAATTCAAAGCCAGCCCAAGCACAAGACTTTGTCTCAAACAAACAAACGAAGACAAAGGGGAGTCTCTTCTGTCTGCCTTGCCCATCCTGACCCTGCACTTCAAATCTTTTTAGTCTTTTCTTAGTCTGCCTGTTTAAAATTAACACCTAATAAAATTTAAAATATTTTCCCTTAACTTCTATGAACATTTGAGGTCATTCATAACTATTCACATATTTATTTTTCTCTTTCACTCAAGTACATATGAATGTAGTGTTCTCTCCCCTAAACTCCATTGATCAGCCCATTCCCTCATAGCAGCTGCCAAAATCCAAGGCTCCTAATGTCTTAGTATTTTGGCTTTGAGTTGTTTTTCAGTCCAGAATATTTCTGTTACTATTTTGCAAATTTGAAAGGTTGTTTTATATTTAGACTGGATTTTTGAATGGTTTCAACCAGAAAACATTTTCTCCACACAAAACCTGACATGCCTGAAGAACCAGCCTGCCTCCATCTTAGACGGAAAAGCCATCTTAATGACAAACTAAGTTCATTCCTGTTTATGACTAATCCTCTGTTTCTCATGGATTGGACTATGCCCCACCTATAAACTTAGCCACAAAGGGTTCTGTACTACCTGTTCCAGGAATGGCAATAATGTCTTTGTTCAAATGTTAATAACCATCTTGCAACCCTACCTTTGTTTAAAAGGGGTTGTTATGGCTACTTTGTTATAACTACCTATTGTTATGACTACCTGTTGTTATGACTACCTTGTTACAACCAACTTGCAGGCATGTCTTTATTTCAGAAAGTTGTTATTACTAACTTGTTATGCTCATGTTTTGCTCCTGTAATCCTGCCTATTTTGTGTGCCAAACTCCCCATTTGGAAACCCCATACCCCTGAGCTCTAAAAACTTTGTCTTCCTTATATTCAAGCTGTTCTCTAAATTCCCAACTTAGGGTGAGATAGCCAGCTGGCCAGTCCAGAGTGTACCTCTAAAATAAAGCTTGATTTTAGTTAGACAATCTTAGATTTGGTCTTTCTCCTTGCAATTTTCAGGTGTAACCATGTCCCCTGAAACAGAAGCCCTGCAAACATCATACTTTTATCCCTCACCTAATTAACCTTGAAGTGGAAGTTACTCAGGCAGTAATATGGTTTAAGTAGTGACTCTACCACACTGTTCTTTTACCCTGGAGATTCACAGAAGCAGGTTCGATCTCCTGCTTGCCTAAGAAGATTCATTTTTAGCATCTGCATGCCTAGAATTCTAGTTTTCAAGAGATTAAAGCAGGAGGATCACACATTTGAGGGCAACATGAGCTACATAGTGAGGCCCTATGGAGGGAAGGGGAGGAAAGGTCATTTTTTAAATAGTGATAATCAGGCAACAAATGCATGAGCCAATAAGCACATGCCTTAGTCTGTTCAGATAGCCATTATAAAGTACCACAGATGATGTGCTGGCTAGTTTTATAACAACTTGACACAGACCAGAGTCATTTGAGAGATGGGAATCTCAATTGAGAAAGTGCCTCCCTAGGACTAGACTGTAGGAAAGACTGTGGGCCATTTTCTTAATTAGTTATTGATATGGGATATATCCCATCATGGGTGGTTCCATCCCTCAGTTGGTTGTGCTGGATTATATGGGAAAGCAGGCTGAGTAAGCCATAACCAGCAAGTCAGTAACCAGCACACAGCATCCATGGCCTCTGTATCAGCTCCTGCTTCCAAATTCCTGCTGTTTCAGTTTCTTCCTGGACTTCCTTTAACAATGGATTATGATGTGGAAATGTTAGCCAAATAAACCCTTTCCTTCCAACCTGCTTTGCTCATGGTGTTTTATCACAGCAAAAGTAGCCACAATTGAGACAGATGACATGGCCTAAGTCACTGAAATTTATTTTCTCACTATTTTGGAGACTAGAAGCCTGGATCAAAGTACTAGCCACGTCTGTGTCTGTACTAGCTTATGAAGTACTGTGGTTTTCTTTCATTTCCTCTGTGTATTTACATGGAAGTGAGAGACATCATCCATTTAGAAAGCTAAATGTTAGTGGAGGAGAGCCTCACTCTTTGGCCTTCTTTGTCTTAACCACTATATAAAGACTCCAGATAGATAGTTACACTGGGAGTTAGGGCTTCAGTATATGAACTTGTGTGAGGGATATGATGCAGTACATAAAAGTAAATTTTAATAATGAGACTTATGAAGATAAAGGCAATGGCAGAAGAGAATGAGCAGGAATTGTGGTAGCTCAGTGTTTAGAGTGAACTGTTTGGAGAAGTGACATTCGAGACATGATGGGAGAAAAGGTGGGCAAAGAAGCCAGCAATGACTTTGGAGAGCAATCTTCTAAGAAGCAGTAATTATAAATATAAATGTCCTCTATAAAACCAACAAATGCTGAAATTCAACATTCCTGAGAAGTGATGAACCCGATCAGGAGATCAGGAGACTTGTAAATAAATTCATCATTCAGACATTTGAGACTTTAGGGTTTGTTTCTTTGTAGGGAAGCAAATTAGAAAAAGTCTGGAAAATGACAAGCTCTCATTCAAACACTAGAACAGAGTTTTGTCTGGATGCTAGTGGAAGGCAAAGCTGGGAAGTCTAGAGAGAAGACAGATACATCATCTCCAGGTGAGAACCAATGGCAGCTTGGACAGCTTTCTAGGAGTACAGATGGTGTGAAGGAATTGGTTTGAGACATATTAATGGGACAGGACTAGCAACATTTTGATCAGTAGGATAGGATTTAAAAGAAGAGACCAACATCTCAGCTGTTACTTTGGTTTTGGGCCTACATATCTTGATGGCTGAAAGAAATATTCTCTGGATAGGAAGATTCTGACAGAAATAGGTTTAGAAGTAAAAAAAAAAAAAAAATTCTGAGCCTGTTAAATTTAACATGACTTTTTAAAATGCTAGCTTAAGTATTGATTTAAAGTTTGATTTATGAACCTCATGTTCAAAAGAAAAAAAAGCCAAAGATGTAAATTTAAGAATGTAGCTCGCTGAGTCTTCCATGAAGCCATATTTCTAGATATAATATGTAAAAGTAATCATGGAGAATCTCAACTCAATACCTGTGTAAAGAAAGAAAGAAGCCACGTTGGGCAGATGGAGAGCTTGAACTATAATTCAACAGAGGCATTTTAAATACAGAATAAGCCTCCAGAACTCTTTGGAGTTAGAGAAGAAGGCACACAACCAAGACCCATCATTTGGCTTGGCCATTAACTGTAGATGTGCTATGAAAGAGGTGTTACCTTGGGTGTGGTGGCTCTCTTATGGTGAGGCAATCACTGAAAGTGGCTGATATCCCATAACCATTTGCAGGAGAGCCTTGCAACAGCTGGTAAAAGGGCCCCTTTATTGTTGAGCAGCCCATCCAAGATTCCTCATCACTGTTACCCAGCTGTTATGCAGGAAATGAATAAAATAACATCAACTCACATTAGTTGCTAAATGAGATTATCTTGAGAAAATAGATAGAAAAGCTGAAGATGCCCCAGACAATATCCAATAACTATGTGACATGCAGAAACAATTCCCCCAGCTCAGGCCTGGACTCTGTAATTAAAGATTGAGTACAAGCTCCAGCTCCTGGGAGGTCCTAGGACTTTCTAAGTTGATGGCAAACAAAAGTGCTTGCATCATCTGAGGCTTCTCTGAATAGAGATGGGTGAAAACAGAGAAATAATAAGGTATCTTCTTGATCTTCTCAGAATATGTAATTTGAAGAAATTAAAATATCAAAAGTTGACTTCTGTGTCTATTTTTTGTATAATAGAAAGAGTCATCATATCCAAAGAGACTATGGGAGGTCTGGCACATTCCAGTGAAAGTAATATGTCTGAATCCTATGCAATTAAGCATCGACAACTCTCCTTTTGTTTCTGCTTTTCACTGAACAGATTAGGGAAGACTTCATCTAGACCAGTGTTGGACCACCCAGATGCTCCCAGCAAAAGAGTACCTGAGTTGACTTCTTTTGTTCTACCTGTGTCTCATTTTTATTTCTTCCCAAATTTGTTTTCCTACATTCCTGACAATATCTGGACTTCTTGGCTCCACAATGTGTCCTACCAATCAAAAGAAACCAAACCCAACATTATTTGGAGCCCTTAATGCCACTGTTGTTCCCTCTTTGAAGGTCAGATAGTCAATGATAGGTCTCCTGCAGAGTTTCAGACCACAATCACAGGGGCTGGGGCTGTTGAGCACCTCTTGTCCACAGTTAATGGAGTGCTGCAGTGGTCACAGCTACAGCTTGGTAGTCAGTTAAAAACCAGGGAGGGCAGATTGTCTGTTGGGGGTTTCAATGTTGTTCCACGAGGTTTAAAACCAATGTCAAAATCAAACCACTAGGAGAATTCCACCCATGCTTGTGGATTTCTACAATAGCACACATGAGCACACATGTGATAGAAGATACTTTGAAAGAGAATTTAACATGTAGATGTAAAACTAAAAACAATAGGATTGAAGCTATATTATTTAAAATAAATGTATTATATTGTCCATTTACATTCTCTTTGAATGATAAATACAACTCCTAGATTTTAGAAACAAACTATTTTATCGGACTTTTGTGCTGGTTTTCCTCATTATCTCCTCTCAAACAAGTGCCATTCTTGACTTTCTAGTGCTTCCCACAGAACTGGCAATTCTGGTTATAATTCTCTGCATAACCTTAGCCTTTATTGCTACAATCCCGCTCTTTCCCTTTCACCTACCTGTAGGTTCGCCAACTGAGGCCCCACCCTGCCATCCACTCTCCCCAACTTTGAATCTATTGAGTTCCTGATTGATTTAGCAAAGAGAAAGGGGGGTAAATATCATGGCAGGAGTTCTAAGCATCAGCATTAAGGATGCCTGGTAATCTCTGGTCCGTGAGCTTTCCCGGTGGAGGTGTGCAGGTGCATCGGCAATCAAATAAGCAGTCCAGATTCCTGCTGGAAAGGCCTCCTGGAGAAAGCTTGGGGAGGAACGGTCCTGGGATGGGGGATCCAGGGAAAAGAAGCTTCATTGTGCCAGCGGACAGGCTGCACATTCAGAGGACACCAACTCCTCCTTCAACTTCACATTCACACAAAAGGGAGAGTAGCAGCAGCAAATGGCAGTAACGATGAGGAGGACAAAACTGCATCTTCGTATTCGTCCCCACGCAAACAGCTTGTACTCTCTTCTCTTTCATGTCATCAGCAGACAGTCTCCTCCAGGGAGAATAGTCTAACCCGGGTTTGTGGCCTGAATTCATTTCCAGACTGTGCTTGTTCATGCTAACTTCTTCCTCACAGCTCCACTGATGCTCCACTGAAGGTGACCCATGGCCTCCTGAAGCTGGAACTCAGCATCCTTCCCCTGCGCATGCCCTCTCCTCTGGTTGCCGATAAACTTCTGGCCCCCACTCCCTTAGTTCCTTAGAGCTTTCTAAACACTCTCTAATCCTCTTCATTTTATTCACGTCTCTTCAAGGCCTTTCTATGAAGTGCCAGACACTGTTCCATGTCTGGGACATGGTAATTGTTCTTTGAAAGAGATAAAAAATCCTAGCATTTTCCTGGCAGACATTGAAATAGAAAGTAGAGTTGAAAGAGTAAATAAGGACTGCAGAAAAATCTGAGAAACAACAAAGACAAAAATAAAAATAAAAAACAGGGAGTACACCACAGTACAAAAAGTAAGGGAGAGGTCTGGCTAATGAGTCTGTGGGTAAGAGAGACTGCCGCCAGGTCTAATGACCCAAGTTTGAGCTTTGAGATCCACATAATGGAAGGAGAGAACTTACACAAGTTGTCCTCTACCTCCACACATGCTGCAGAAATATACCCCAATAAAGAATTAAAATGTGATTAAAAAAGAAGGGATGGTGAGATTTGACTTTCTGGTGTGGGGGAGGACACAGGAAGTCTTTGCAGGAGTCCCCTGCAACTCTCACGGTAGAATCCAGAAGACTCCAGTACAGATTTAGAGTAGATCAACAAGTACAGATCCCAAATCCAGAAGGCTACTGGGGTAAAAGGAAAGAAAGAAGACATAATAGGATGTAGAGGAGAAATGGAAGGGGCAGGAAAAAAATCAAATAAAAGAGTCTGAGACTATCAAGTTATTGCATATATTTGAATCAATAATTGGAGTAGAGCCTCACTACACTGAGTAAAACTGATTCTTCTTATGTTTTATTCAATATTCCCCATTCTGGGAAATCATTTCTCTCCCATCACCAATATAGTTGGTGAAACATGAAAAATTAGATAATTTTTATCATGAAGGCTAGATGTTCAGTGTGGGCTAGGGGCTACACAGGCCACTCCCACTTTCTTGTGTCTCTCTCTGCCCTCACAGCTTGTCTAAAAGAAATGATAGGTATCCTACTGAGAATCTGCCAATGAATGTGCAACCATCAATTGATCAAAGGAAGTTTACAAAGCATTTTGTACTCTCAGAGGCTACAGGTGGCACAAATGACCTAAAACCTCCAGGACTGAACTTTGCCCTTCTGTCTGCTGTCCTGAAATCGAACTCACCATAACCTAGCACAGGATGTATTATGAACTACTCAGCAACTATGTGGCTTGGGACTACCCTCTCTTGGAAATCCATAAGGGGCCACCACATTGCCTCCAGAGACTCATGTCTCCTCAGAGGCTCATTCTGCTGTTTCCCATGGCATTAATAACTCCCTGAGTAAATCTCTTATTCAGAAGTACAGTCCACCTTAGTGTCCCTCTTGGACTCCCACAACTTGAGAATTCTTACCCTGAAGAACTCCATGAGGCAATCAGTATCTGGTTTGATCACCAAGAACCTAGCTCAATAGGAATGTGCTTTGAGTCCTGGGCCTGGAGGTGCTAACAGAGTAAGTGCCTCCAGACTGCTAAGAATACTAAATACTAATACCCAGGAGGCAAACATCAAGAATGGTTTATACTTGATTAGAAGAGATAAAGTTCACTGGATTAATGAGAGCATGCAACTTTTGAAAGTGGAAGTTATTTTTACATCATGAAATGAAAAAAGTCCAAACAGCCACAATTATATATGTCTTTTCAAGGAGATCCACACTTTCAACCTGTTCCGTGACTACTTCTGAACTCCACTGGGATTCTCTCCATTTCAGTTTCAGCATCAATAGCTTTATGAATTTGCATGAGTAAAACAACAGAAATATTACAGTATAGGGTATTCTTAAACAAGTCACATGTTCCCTTTTTAAACTCTCAGTATCAGAGAATTATGACACCGGGAGGAACCTAGTGCTGTGTCATTACTTAGGCAGAATGTCATGTTTGGTTTGCTTTTTCCTGAGCAAAATCAGCTGATGTTGTTTGCCTTTTCTATTTCTTCCGGTTTCTCTAAGAGTAGATAAGTTGTCATGCTACCAACAATCATTGCGGACATACAGTATTAAATGACTTTTGAAGATCATAATCAATAAAGAGCCTTTCTGATTTGATTTTCTTTATCCATTTAAGGCTATACTAGGGCACAATTCTGTGTTACTCAGTAATCTTAGTCATCATATTGCAAAGTAGTATAATAACTGTACATGAAGCCATAGTGCTTTCTTTGACGATGATCTTTTAACAAGAGATAACAAGGAATTGGAACCAGCCTAAATTTCTATCAATAGGTGAATGGTAAATAAAAATATGATCCATATACACAATGGAATTTTATTCAGCTATAAAAAAGTGTAAGAAATTTGCAGCAAAATTAAAAAGGACAAAATCTTCATGTTCAGTCGATGCAGACCCTACCTTATAATGTATATAAGTAGGTGAGTATGAAAAGCCTGAAGTATTAGAAAGGAGACCAAAGGAGAGTAGAAAGTGGTGCCCAAGGAAGGAATGCATGCAAAAGGACTGTAGTTGCAAAGCCACAGCTCACACGTCAAAGACGGCAAGAGACAGTTTGTTCTGGAGCCAAATGTCGGTGACCATGGCCAAGAACACAGATTCGGGTATCCCAAATTTCATGTCTCAACACGGCAGCGGTTTCATGACATTTTTATAGTAACAGAAAGAACAAAGACAGCCATGAATTGGTACACTTTTTAAATAGATTGGTGGAAACATTAAGTAGGCAGTTACAGTAAAACAGAGAAGTCTCAGCTACAAGATTCAGATGCTATCTAATGGTAAAAAACTGTAATTTTATTCAATTAATACATTTTCAAATGTTTTTATTTGTTAGTCACAGTATTTTAGGTCTGAGAGAGAGGTGGGCAAGGAATGACTATTTGGAAGACTAAAACTAGCCCAAGATAAATTGTAGCTTGTCTGTGGACCCACACCATTCTAACCTCTCCACAAGCTTGGAGAAGGTTTCCGTTTAGAAGCACAGTCTCTTTGGCTACTTGCCTTTACAGGACACATGTGTTATGGAAATGGGAAAGAGACAGGTGGGGCATACACAGCAGGTCTATGGGAGCTGCAGAAGGTATGGGAGGGGACTCTGCTAAAACACACTCTATTAATTTAAAAATGTCATAATAATATCTAATATCTCATATACTAATAAAAAATAAAATAATATTTATCCCCAAATATAATATCTAAACTCCTAAAACTTTACCAAACACAAATAAAAGTATGATTCATTTTTGGGAGAAAAGTGTTTTCAGTACCTCTTCTTCATTTTTCCTGCCCTACTTTAGGGCTCTAAATGTCCAAACTGAGTCCCTTCATAAAGGAAAATTATTACAGTATATTTATTCTTAGCAAAATGTTAAGGTATCTTTACTTGCAAAAGTATCTGGATTTTAGAAAAGGTGAAGAGAAACATTGTTAAAATATGAATAACTTGGAGACTAGTTCGGCCCTTCATAGTCACCCCTCAGAACAATGAGTCTTCTATAGAAGTTGATCCTGGCCAGAATCTGCCGCATTCCCCAGAGGCAGGGATTTTACAGTGTCCTTGGCATCTGAATAGGCACATATTCGATGGATATATTTACAGAAGAGAACCCATGCCTGTGGTTGACATTATTGTGGGAGAGAAAATAACTGCTCATGTCAACTGCTGAGATGTTTAATGTGGTAATCTGAGTGCTGAGAGCCAGACATCAATGCTAACGACAGCATTCTGGGTTTCTTGTTTCAAAACTGATTCTGTCTCACGAAGGCTTGATTTGGTGTGAGGAAGCAGCTTGTTTTTCTTGAACGGACTTGAGTCATTATGCCTAAAGGTAGGATAAATGTTTAATGTGGACATTTTAGGTGTTATGCCCAGGAAAGCAGTCATCAATAAGTACTTTTTTCACTTTTTGTATTAGAAGGTTTGTTTTGTTTCTTTTTCTTCATACAGTTAATCTGAAGCTGAGGTATATTAATCTGGTGTGAGGATGCATCTTTTTTTTTTAATGATAATACCTCCACAACGACCTAGGGATTCTTTGGTATCTGACTTTTTAGCCTGAAGCAGATCCCCATTTGCTGCTTTCCTTGCTGAAGACTAAAGCCATTGCATATGTGAGAGAACTTTAAATATGGGTTAAACAAGATACAACATGAAGAAATGTTTGTTCTTTATGCATTTCTCTGTGTGTTTTCCTGGTTTCTCAGGAAAGATGCAAACTCTCAGAATGTTATCCCTCCTAAATGTGTGATGATTTACTTGTATAGCCAAGACTGGTGCTTTGAAAGGCTGGTACCCAGTCCAGATTTTCCTTGTCACCAGGTAACAAAGGTGGCCCCGCTGCTAACTGGCCAGGAAGAAGGGCCAACAATAAGTCCTGCCCATCTGAGTTGAGCTTGATATTCTAACACTGGTCATTATCTGCCTTTTAGGGGTTTTCAGAACTTCAGTTGCTGACAGAGCAGATTTTTGCCTAAATCCTACATCAGAATTATGTATTACTTGAAATTATTGTTTATTCTGTCTACTGCCTTCTCCAGGCAAAATAAAGCCTACGCCAATTATTATCAAGTTTTCCTCGGATCTCCTCCAAGCTTGCCAAGCCTGCTTTTGTCTGTCTTTGTTTTAAATATAAAGCCTATTATGAGATTAGATTGTATCAAAATCATTGAAGGAATAGTTAAAGCAATGCAGTACATGATTTCCAAAGATATGTTTTCTATATGACCCAGTGATTGATGGTAGTGTTTTCTTAAAATATAGATAGATGACATTCTAAATTTTGAAAGTCATCCACAGTCTTTCCAATTCTGGAATCATAAGTTAAAATCTAATGCAATTTTTAAAAGAATAAACAATTAGTAATTGTGTGTGTATGTGTGTGTGTGTATAAGTCAGAGGAATTTGCAGGAGTCAGTTTCTCCTTCTACCAGGTGGGTCCTAGGGATCAAACTCAAGTCATCAGACTTGGCAGCAAAACCTTCACCTGTTAAGCCATTTTGTTGGCGTGCAAACAATTTCTTAATCTAATCTCAATCTATCTCCCTTCCTTATAACCAAAAGAGCAGTAAAGGAAACAAACAGAAGCCTGTCCATCTCTTACAGGAAACATGGATAACTGTAGACTACCCTGATTGTATTAATACAATCCTTTCCTTGGTTCAAACTGAGGGATCAGAAGGACTCCATCACCCAACAAGAGTTATAAAGAAGAAATATTTTCATCAACAAATAACATAGGAAATGACACTTCTAACTTGTAACAACATCTCACTTAAATTTATATGTTGTGATAAAACACCATGACCAAAAGCAACTTGGGCAGGAAAAGACTTGTTTTGCTTACACTTCTAAATCACTGTTCTTCATGGGAAGAAGTCAGGGCAGGTAATTCAATCTGGAGGCAGGAGTTGATGCAGAGGTCATGGAGGAATGCTGCTTCCTGGCTTGCTCACTCATGCTTTGCTCAGCCTACTTTCTTATAGCATCCACAAACACCAGGCCAGGGATAGCCCCACCCACAACAGCTTAGATCCTCCAACATCAGCCATTAATTAAAAAAATGCCCTCAAGTTTGCATATAGTCTAGTTTTTTAATTAAAAACATTTTTATTTATTTTACCAAAGATTCCCCCTCTTCCCTTCTCTTGCCCCTCCAGCCTCCCCGACAACCCAACCCCCCATTTCCTCCTACAAGAAGGTAAGGCCTCCCATGGGGAGTCAGCAGAATCTGGTATATTTAGTAGAGGTAGGTCCAAGGCCCTTCCCCTGCCTCAAGGCTGTGTGAGACCATCATAGATAGTAGGCTCCAAGAAGCCTGCTCATGCACCTGATTCTACTGCCAGGGGGCCCTTAAGCAGATCAAGCCACACAACTGCCTAGCTATGCAGAGGGCCTAGTCCAGTCCCATGCAGGTGCCACAGCTGTTGATCTAAATTTCATGAGTTCCCACTAATTTGGTTTGGTTGTCTCTGTAGGTTTCCCCATCATGATCTTGATGCCCCTTGCTCACAGAATCCCTCTTCTCTCTCTTTGACTGGACTCCTGGAGCTCTGCCTGGTGTTTGGCTGTGGATCTCTGCATCTGTTTCCACCAGTTACTGGAGAAAGGCTCTGTGATGACAGTTAGGGTATTCATCAATCTGATTACTGGGGTAGGCCAATTCAGGCATCCTTTCCACTATTGCTAGTAATCTATAGTCTAGTCTTTTAGAGGAAATTTCACAGTTGGGGTTCCCTCCTTCAGATGACTCAAGTTGACATAAAACTAGCCAACACAAACTCAATGAAAACTAGAAAAGTTTTGTTTCAAACTGTACATTTAATTCTTATATTTAAGGAGAGTGAAAAGAAATTCTAAGGCTGGGGAAGAACTTATACTACTCCTTCAGAGGACCTGTGCTTGTTTCTTAGCATCCATGTTGGGCAGTTTACAAATTACTTTAACATCAGATCCAAGGGATCCAGTACCCTCTTCTGTGCTCAGTGGGTACCTGCACTCATACCTGTATGTGTGTGCATGCACAGACACATACACACAATCTTTAAAAAAAAAATTAACAAATTCTTGATAGAAGGTTACCGCAGCTGTGACCAGAGACATTGACCAGAAATAGATCATGCAAAACATCAGTTTACCCTACCTTTCTCATCTCACCTCACAAACTCCTGCTGTAATATCAACAGAGGCTGGAGAGGGGACAGAACCAGAGATGTAACTGAGAACCCTGCCTGGTTTGGACAGGTTCTCTTGTGACTGGTCCCTATCTTTCACCTATTTTGCATACACATACCAGCCAATCAGAGTTCAGTTAAGCCTATAGGAACCTCTTAACATAGCCGCTTTGTTGGCAACTGCCTTTTGTGTCCCTCTTGGTCGCTTCCCCTCAGCTACCAAGCTTTCTCTTCTGTTTAATAAACCCCTTGCATCTCTCCCCCATGTTGCCTCTGTAGCTCACTGTTAGTGTTCACAAGACAAGAAGAAAGTAGGAAGTAGTCTGGAAAGAATTGACACAGGAGACCACTTCCTAAATATAACACCAGTAGCACAGACACTGAGAGCGACAATTAATAAATGGGACCTCCTGAAACTGAGAAGCTTTTGTAGAGCAAAGGACATGGTCAATAAGACAAAACAACAGCCTACAGAATGGGAAAAGATCTTCACCAACCCCACATCTGACAGAGGGCTGATCTCCAAAATATATAAAGAACTCAAAAAGCTAGACATCAAAATACTGAACAATCCAATTAAAAAATGGGTTACAGAGCTTAACAGAGAATTCTCAACAGAAGAATCTCAAATGGCTGAAAGGCATTTAAGGAATTGCTCAACATCCTTAGTCATCAGGGAAATGTGAATCAAAACAACTCTGAGATACCATCTTACACCTGTCTGAATGGCTAAGATCAAAAACACTGAAGACAGCTTATGTTGGAGAGGATGTGGAAAAAGGGGAACACTTCTCCACTATTGGTGGGAATGTAAACTTGTACAACCACTCTGGAAATCAGTATGGCCGTTTCTCAGAAAATTGGGAATAAGTCTTCCTCAAGACTCAGTTATACCACTCGGGCATATACCCAAGGAATGCTCAATCTTACCACAAGGACACATGTTCAACTATGTTCATATCAGCATTATTCATAATAGCAAGAACGTGGAAATAACCTAGATGCCCCTCAACTGAAGAATGGATAAAGAAAATATGGCACATATACACAATGGAGTACTACTCAGCAGTAAAAAACAATGTTATCATGAAATTTGCATGAATCTTTTTTTGTCTTTTCTTCAGTCTCTCAGAAGAAAAATATATTGAGTATGAAATAATGCATTAATTTGAAGGAAATCTTCCTTTGTCAAAGTTGTAAAAGAATGAAAATTTACTCTTTCTGTTAGCATAGCTTATATATTTTGTCCAGTGACCTTATTAGTAAAAACATACATTCTAGTAAAATTATGCACTTTTTCAGAGAATTTTAACTGTAGTAAGCACCTAGAGAAATTGGTCATTTGAAAAAAATAAAATTTGAATAAAATAAAATTAAATAGCCAACATATTTGACATACTGTTGTTGTTTGTCTGCAATGTCCCAGGAACTATTCTTGTGTATGTGGAGCTTACATTCCCAGACAACAAATATGGTACTTAAGTAAACTGTACATCTGGCTCAAAGATAATTCCATTAAAACAGAGGAGGTTGAGAAAGCCTGGAAGGCTGGTAGAAAGAGATGCTATTCCAAATGCAGACTTTGTGATATGATGGTCTCAAGAACAACTCTAAAAACAAAGGGGGATCAATTTGCAGATGTTTAGGGAACAGTAGTCAAGGGAAAAGGAGCAGTCAGTGCTAAGGCTCTGGGCAAATGAGGCAAATACTACCAGGGCTAGAGGAATATTAAAAGTACTAGCCTTGGAAGTAAAGGAGAGAACTCAGAGTTTAGATTTATAGATCAGCATTTCTCAGACCAGACTTTAAAATTCATTGAGTCAACTGGGAACTTTGCTAAAATGCAGATTCTGCCTTAGCAGATCTTGGGTAGATCTTTGGATTTGGCATATTTTTTTAATTACATTTTCAGTGTGTGTGTGTGTGTGTGTGTGTGTGTATACATAAGTGTGCAAGTGTGTGTGTATGTTTGTATACATGGCATGTGGAAGTCACAAGATAACTTGTAGGAGTTGGTTCTTTCTTTTTACCATATGGCACCCTAATATAGAACTCAGATTTTTAGGTTTGGTGGCAGATGCCTTTATCAGCTCACCAGTTCCAGAGATTTGACTATTTTTTTAGACAAAGCTTTTCTGTGTAGCCCTGGCTGTCCTGGAACTCACTCTGTAGACCAGGCTGGCCTAGAACTCAGAGATCAGCCTGTCTCTTACCTCCAAATACCGGGATTAAAGGTGTGCGCCACCACTGCCAGGAGAGATTGGACATTTTTAATAGCCCTCAAGTGATGCCATGATACTGCTCTTGCCAGTCCATGTATTTATTAGTCTTTGAGCTGCAGATTGACATTGAAAAGGATATTAGCTGTGACTGTGAGAAGAACCAGCAGTCACTATGGTTGTGCACAGAGAGCTGACACCAGCAGACCTAGTGATACATAAGTCCAAGTGGATCAAAGACCTCAACATAAATCCAGCTACTCTGAACCTGCTAGAAGAGAAAGTAGGAAGTAGTCTTGAACGCATTGGCATAGGAGATCGCTTCCTAGGTATAACACCAGTAGCTCAGACACTGAGACAAACAATCAATCAATGGGACCTCTTGAAACTGAAAAGCTTTTGTAGAGCAAA
>CABHPQ010136840.1:8928-51998 GCA_902168405.1 Peromyscus aztecus
GTGTGTGTGTGTGTGTGTGTGTGTGTGTGTGTGTGTGTGTGTGTGTGTTGTGTGTCTGTCTGTCTGTCTGTCTTAGGTTCTTTGCTGTGATAAAGACCATGACCTAGAACATACTGGGGAGAAAACTGATTTTTTTCCTTTGTTAGGAGGTAACAGTTGCAGATAGCTTTTTGGTTAGGGGTAGGACTCATTGTCTACTCCCACCTCTCACTGCTAGTTCCCTATCTTGCTTGTACCTGTTCAGGTCTTAAGTTGCTGCAGTCTCTGTGAGTTCATATGTACATCAGTCCTGCCGTGTCTGGAAGACACCGTTTTCCTTGGAGTCACATCACCTCTGTTTCTTTCAGTATTTCCACCTCCTATTCCTCATAGATTCCTGAGCCTTGAGGAGAGGGGTTTGATGAAGACATCACTTAGGGCTGAGTGTTCCAAAGTCTCTCAGTTTCTCTACATTGTCCAGTTATGGGTCTCTATTAATTTCCAACTACTGCTAAAAGAAGCTTCTCTGATGTGGGTTGAGCGAGGCACTGATTTATGAGTATAGCAGTATGGTATTAGTGATTTTGCCATGTTCCCTTAGTAGAGTAATTGTAGTAGGTTTTCCCCTAGGCCTATGACCTATCTAGTCTCAGGTTATGTTTGGGGACTTGTATGTAAATGGTATTGCTTATAAAACTGTGGGTAATCTATATGTACCTACAGAGGTCTGAAAAGCACTAATGTAGACATAATAGTGAAATCCCTAGAATCTACTTTGAGTGAGATATCTTTATTATACCTGTGTTATTTGTACTCCATAGAAAAATACAAAGCTTGATATTTCTGGATTAAATTTATTTCAGAATCTTGACAAAACTTCTGGAGGTATCAGATGATCCACAAGTCTTAGCTGTTGCTGCTCATGATGTTGGAGAATATGTTCGGCATTATCCTCGGGGCAAACGGTAAAAGAAAAAGACAAACCTATGTTTCATTTTGGTTTCTTGAAACAATCCAAAGTTCTTTTCCAAATCAGAGTAGTTTGGTAGAGAAACTAATGAAGTAAATGAACTCAAAAATGAGTACTAAAAAAAATATAAATATACTTGCATTTATACTTTTGTGTAATTGTCACTGGAGAGTATTAGAAGTTTCTCACTAAAAGTTTTCTTTGTTTGCAAACTTTAATTCTATAGCCATTTTGTGAACATTACTTTTTCCCTACTACTCATAATTATGGAAATGAATTAGAGGTTGTTACTGACTAGTTATAAAGCATAGAAGTAAATACAGTCTATAAGGAAAAGTTATAGTAGATGTATTATAATATAATTTGCATTTCAAAATATTGAGGTGTGGTTATACAATTGAATGTACTTAGATACATTGACAACAAAACAATGGATATGTTTATTTGTCAAAGTAGAGTCTAAAGGCCTTCAGTACCTAGCATGTTCCCTGAACAAAAGCAAAAACATGTGATGTCCCCTGGTGTAGAACATCAGCAGAAAGTTCTCTAGCTTTCTGTTTGCATTCAGCAACTCACAGCACTTCCTTATGTTAGATGCAGCTTCTGTATCTTTTTTCTCTTGTCCTCATTTTTTTCCTCACAAATAATCTTTTAAGATGTTGAATAATCTTTCATATTATATCCATTTCACTGCAATCTTAGAAAATTGTTTTGTATCTCACATGTGATGATGGTCTTTGGATGATAGGCTTAACTTATTAAGGTAATTACAACTGCTAAGATATGTCATCATAAAATGATAGGAGTCATTACCAAAAATAATACTGTCTCATGTATTAGATACCCATAAAAAACAAGCAGTAGACATTTTCTGCTGGTTCAGTGAAAAGAGTCACAAAAAAGACCTTGAATTTTTGAGAGTCCCAATTCAGGAAAGACAAAAAGGAGAGAGGGAATCAGTCACATGTCTGATTGGAAAGGTCCAGTTTCATACTTCCCAACCCTTCAGACAGCCATCACTGTTTCTACCAGGTACCAACATGGAGTGCTGTTTACTCCTGTTTTATATGTTTGAGATTTTCTTTAAGAATTTTTCCCTTTTATTGAAAAAAAAAAATATCCTGATGACAATTTCTTGTCCCTCTATTCCTACCAGTTCTTCCTGACTTTTCCTCCCATCTGGATCCACCCCTTTTCTCTCATTAGAAAGCTGACAGGCTTCTAAAGGATAATAATAAAATATAATAAGGTAAAATAAAAACTAACTTATTAGAGTTGCACAGCACAAGCAAACAGAAGGAAGGGAGCCCAAGAGAAGGCACAGAAACAAAGACTTACTCGTGGACACACTCAGGAATCCCATAAAAACACTAAACTGGAAGCCATCATATATACACAAAGGACCTGGTGCAGACCCATGCAGGCCTTGGGCATGCTGCCTTGGTCTCCGAGTTCTTTGGAGCTTTGATCATGTTGATTTAGAGGGCCTTGTTTTCTTAGTGTCCTTGGTATATTAGATTTTTGTTATTTTCATAGCTGCTTTTGTGGTTAGAAGATACACTTTTAAATCTGTAGCCTGTTTTGTGGATTAAATAGAAAGCATAGCAGGCAGTTATTGCTTCCAGATTATAAATTTAATAATTGTCATTGGGCTGTGGGGTTAAGTGACAGGCCATGTGCCTAGCAGAGCCCTCTGGTTTCCATCTCTAGCTCCCACCCCCTACAAAATGTCCTCAAGAAATTCAAATAGTAGATTGGTCATATTTACAGTTGTAACAGTTTCAGTGCTAGGAACCCCTTCATCCACACAGCAGTAACTGCTGCACATAACTAGTCCTTCACTCATAGTGGCATAATGAGTATTGTTCATTCTATAGAACAGTGTGCAGGAATTTGAGCTCCCTTTCAAGCTGTTTACAAGGAGTTAGTGTAAGCTGGGCAGTGGTGGCACATACCTTTAAACTCAGCACTTGGGAGGCAGAGGTAGGTGGATCTCAGTGAGTTCAAGGCCAGCCTGGTCTACAAAGCAAGTTCCAAGACAACCAGGACTGTTGCACAGAGAAACTCTGTCTCCAAACACCCCCCCTCCCCCGCCCAAAACAAATGGGTTAGTGTAGCTTCAAAACCTGGAATGCTGACAAGTGTCTTTTAATTTTATTTTTCTTAAAACAACTCAGTATCAAAAATCACCTTCTTAAAGTTGAAAAAATCACTTAAGAAAGCATAATGTTCTGTCTCCACACTGTAGTTGGTCAAAATGGCAGCAACTCCCTTTCCAGAATTTTTTTTTTCCAACATAACATTTTTTATTGATTATTTGAGAATTTCAAACATAATGCAACCCAGTCATACTGGCTTCCCATTCCTCCCTGGTTCCCCTTCTATCCCCCTCCCCCCAAAAAAATAGAAAATTAAGCAAAAAATACCAAGTACAATTTGTGTTGCCCATATACTCATTGGAGCATGGTCAAACTCCCAGTGGCCAGCCCATTATAGATAGCTCAGTCTTTTCCCATTCCCCTGCCAGAAGACATCAACTGTGAAGAGCTACACTTCAGCCTCTTTGTCACAAATTTTAAGGACTTTCTTCAATGACGTCTGGTCTGGACTAGCTTGGGGGTAGAGGGAGATGATGTTGCAGAAGCCCTCAGTACCACTGCAGTAGAAGCTTCCTTGCCCATAATAGTAAGTTGGCAGCATGGACCACAGACCTTATCATGGCCTCCAGCGGCAGCATGCACAATGGACATCCCCATGGCCTCTGGCTCTACCTTGGAAGATGAATCTTAGCATGGTTCTTGGTGGCATCATAGACCACAGACCTCATCAAGGCCTCCAGTGGCAGCACAGACCTCAGACATTACCATGGCCCCTGGCCTCAGCATAGACCATAGACATCAACATGGCCTCTGGTGGCAGCACAGTCCACAGACATCAACATGGTCCCCTGTGGCAGCCCTGATCTTGGACATCAATACGGCCTCTGGCTCCCTCACAGGTGCACAGGTATCGATGTGGCCTCAGGTGGCAGCACAGACCATGGATATCCACATGGACTCCAGCAACAAGAACCATAGACATTAGCATGGCCCCCAGACCAGGGACACCAATATGGCCTCAGACATTAACATGGCCTCCAGCAGAAACACAAACCACGGACATCAACCTGGCCCCTGGTGGCAGCACAGTCCACAGACATCAACATGGCCTCTGGTGGGAACATGGACCATGAATATTAACATGGTCCCTGGTGGTAAAATGGTAACCATGGACATGGACATGGACATGGACTCTGTTGGCAGCATGGATCATAGACTCCAACATGGCCTCCATCATGCAGCACCAACCATGGACCTCTGGTAGCAACATGGTCCATGGGCATCAATACAGCCTGCAGTGGATCATGGACACTAGCATGACCCTGATTGTAGCATGGACCATGTACAGTGACCAGGGGGGAGGGGCATCCCACTCCCACTTTTTCCCAGGGTACTCTTGAGCAGGAGCAGAAGGAAAGTATAGAGGGGAGAGAAACAGATAGAAAATACAGGATAGCCTTGAGAGGGCCTGGATCCTAATCCACTGGGCCCCAGCTGTTTCTGCCCTAGGGTTTTTAAAAGAATGCCAACAGGTGGAACAAAAGACCTTTCCCCAGCAAGCCAAGTACAGACCATCTCAGACACCTGGTACTCAGGCCCATGGTCTAATCATCCTCTTTATGCAGACCGGCTGGGTAAAGTCACTAGGAAACCTAAATGGGCTCCAACAAGTGACATGTCCTCTGGTGGCAGCAGGGACCATGAACATTTTTGAGGAGGCCCAATCCAGAAAACGAACCATTTTCCATCTCAGACATCCTACCATTGCTCAGAGCCAGAGCAACTAGAAATACTTGTGGATATATGAGATTATTTTAAAAAACTTGGTAAATCACTATACACTGCCTGGAAACTGAAACACTTATGTCCAAGTCTTTGATATATATCTTCATTATATAACAGTGTTTACCTGGTTCTATTCCTTATTGAAATTAGACTATAAACTTCTAAAAATGAGTATCTGATGAGGAAGAATGTTCACTAGTCAGCAGGGTATAATTAACCTGAGAGTGTTATCCAGTGAACTCATGTTTGCTTTCTTAAGATACAGATTTTTACATCAGGTAAACGGCTCTTCACACAAAGCTTAGCATAGCACATGCAAATAAATTATGCTTATAGTGGTACATTTTTTGTACAGCAAATCCAATTAATTTATCTCATAAATTATAGTTATGGTCATTATAGATGCTCATTGTAGAAAACATGAAAACTGCAGAGTTGAGAAGCAACAGCGCCTTTAGCACCTTAGACACAGACAGCAACTTCCTCATATCTCTACGTCCTTTGGAAACTGGGCACGTCATAGCTCGTGCTATAGCACTTTCTTTTACTTTGTTTTTTTTTTTAACTAACATGTGTTTGGGTTCTGAGTTTTCATTGTTGTCACTGTGCATTTTGATTACTTTCTGCCATCCCCTGAAATAGATACAACAAGGAGATAAAATGTGAGAGTATTTATGAGGTTTTAAAAACGTTATTACAATACAGACTAATTCAGACTCCCAACCAGTAGTATGTGAGAATATAATTATCATGACCCCCTTCCTGCAGTAGCAGCAAGTGTCACTGTTTCTTTTTAATTCATGTAGGAAGGCAAACATGGCATCTGTTGACTTTAACGTATATTTTAGTTATTTAACATAATTAGGAATGTCTGCTATTGCATTGAAAATAAACATCATTAAAGCTTGCTATTTACATTATGTCAAACATTACAATTATATTAAACTATACTTACATTAAATTACTCTATACTTTTTATCGTCTACTAGTCAGTAATAGTGAAAACTGTTAAGTCATGGGTACTCCCTTGAGTTGTTGGCTTTGTCCTGGGCAGTGCTCTGAGCATTGTTCCATGGAGCCCTTTCCTGAAACCTACACAAAGTACTTTCTTCTACTACTTTTGTTCTCAGAAAAAAACTTTTTGGTTAGAAACTTGTTAAAATCTTTAAATTACTTTTTTAAATGTAATGATGCTTTTCCTAATTATAAGTGAAACAGACTAATCCTCAAAGGTGTATTTGTGAGGAATACAGGAGATAAAATCGGCAATTAGTGCAGTGGCCTATATAAAAGAAGTTCTTGTGTTAGGATTATGCTCATCGGTTATATTCTACATGTAATATGGCAGCTTTCTGAAGTATATGCTGATTTTCATTGTTTGTGGATTCCAAAATAGCATCATTTAGAGCTCATGTAAATAATTGTGGTACTACTTCAGTTATTCATTGAACATGTATAGAGTCAAGGAAAACGTTGAGTCCTTGATAGATACATTTGAAGCTGAGGTAAAACGTGGTTGAGTTCTGCCTTCCTGTGCTCACTCTTCTACTACAAAGAAGTGTTTACATGGTCTGTTTAGTGCCATCCTTGCATCTTGTGTCTCCTTTTTTGTTTTTGAATTTTGCTGTTAAGATAGCTCACCAGTATGGTGCTGAAGGTGCTGTGTAGGGTTCCAAGTTTAAGGGACTATGACACTTGAAGAAAATGCATGTGTCAGGTAAGCTGCTTTCAGGCTAGACTAATTGTACTTACTGTTGATCATGAGCTCAGGGCCCGGAGTACCTTTCTTAAATAGTGGAGTCTCTGAACTGGTTTATGTGGGGACAATGATATTCAGGGTTTTGCAAAGATTGCTTTGATGACAGAGAGGAGTGTGGATTGAGCAGGAACAGCTTTTACTATTATTGGCCAAGCAGCAGGGCTTACTGCACTAAAGGACATGGACTTTGTGTCTTTGGATCATCACAGTGACTCTGTAATGGATTATGCTTGTTTTCCATATTTGGCAATTACTGTAAATGACCAGCTGAATGTGGTATGTCTGGCTAATAATGGAGCTGAGGTGACATAACAGATTACATTTCAGAGTACGGTGCCTGACATACTGTAGGCACTTGATGTTTAATGTTTTGTTGTACTTCCACCGTTCCATTCCTGACTGGTCCAAGAAGTTTGTGAGGTTGTCTTAAAGCACCAAATGTCCTATGGCATTAGGATGCCATATGACATCGATAAATAGCAGACATAACCCACTGGACATCACTGGTAGATGAAGAATGGCCAGGCAAATCCATACTCCTGGGCTGTAGTTAAGAGACTGCAAAGCTGTATTTGTAATGACATTGTAGAGAGCAGATTCCTGATGTAAATGGCCATTTTAATGTACTGTTTGTGTCTGTACTAAGTGGACTGTAGGTTGTTGGGAATATGGTGTTGGAAGAGAAAGCAGTGTGATTATCAGCTGTCTTTATGCTCCTCAAGTTTGACTTTCTCTTTTCCTGTATAGCATGTGACATATTCTGTCATTATGAGACAAAGAACAGCTTTCTTAAAATTAGGTCTTCCAGGAAATAACATGAGTGCTCTTTATCCTCTGTCCTTTGCTATCTGAATCTAAACCCATGTCTATGAGATAATGTAATCACTAGTGGACTTGATATTGATCTTGTGAAAATTAATTGGAATTTAGTACTGATTGCATGCCAGAAGTACTGGTTGTAAGTTAATACTCAGCTACCTAGAATTGAGTGATGTACCAAAGTGGATGATAGATTCAGAAATGAGTTATCATTCAGATTGAACACTAGGAATTGAAAGAAAACATATTCAAATCTTTTAGATTGTGTATGTGTATTTGTCTATTGTTGTGATAAAACACCATGACCTTATAAAAGAAAGCATTTAATTGAGCTCACTGTTTCAGAGGATTAGAGTCCATGATTGTGTAGGGAAGGCATGACAGCAGGAACAGGTGAGGCCTCATATCCCCAAACCACAAGCTGGAGGCAGAGAGACAGTATATTGGGAATGGCACAAGTCTTTTGAAACCTCAATCCTGCCCCAGTGGCACACTTCTTAATCTTTCCCAAATAGTTTCATCAGCTGCAAATTCATGAACCTGTATAGACTGTTCTCATTCAACCACCACAGTCTGTAATTCATTAAGAGTGATGTGAGATGTAATGCTAGCTTACTTCAGTTAGTTGTAACTTTGGTTTTGGAAATCCTTTGAGCTTTTGATATTTGGACTTTTCACTTGTGACCAGCATCAATTTGAAAGAAATGACATCTTTACGAAGTCTTTTCTGTTCTGCAGGGTTATTGAGCAGCTTGGTGGAAAGCAGCTGGTGATGAACCACATGCACCATGAAGACCAGCAAGTCCGCTACAATGCTCTGCTGGCTGTGCAGAAGCTCATGGTGCACAACTGGTATGTATGTCTTGGCATCTGTCTCACCTGGGCATTGCTCTCTCATGTTTATTCTAAGAGCTTTTATGCAAATACTCCAGTGAATTATTGGTGATTTTAGACAAAAGTTTGTGCACATATTGCTAATACAGAGCAAAGACTCAATAATTTTAAAGAGATTGAACTGTGTTAGTGGTCTTAAGAAGGGTTCAAACTACTGATAGCAAAAATTGCTTCAGCTATAACTGAAAGACTCTTGTGACTAAAACAAATGTAGGTTCCTTAGAGTTGAGTGGACACAGCTGGACTGCAGAGTCCTCTCCAGTTCTGCAAGATGTCTGAAGTATAAGGTTAGCCAGACTTCATTGTACCAGTTCACAGGAAGACACTGGAAGCTTATTGATTGACTCAGATTCAATGGTCATAGTTCGTTCACTACAGTGTTTTGCTTTTGAAGTAGCCAGACTTATTTTTTTTCCTGTCCTGTTATTTTTAAAACTGAGATTATTGACCTTTTTGTATTCCCTCTAAAGACTGGACATGATGGTGAGCCCTTGGTGTACTAGGTAGAGCAAGTGATGATTCCCTCTTGGAATAGCTAGTTTTAGCTGCTTGTTGGCTGTTCAATACTTGGAATAGGTCACGTGGTTGAATCATACTGAAGAGTATTCTAGACTGAGACTATTTTTGTTAAAAGTACAGAGTATAAATATAAATCTCCTATAACTGATAGAAATGTGATCAGTATTTCCAAAGGAAAGAATTAATGGTACATTAGAACAGGTCAGTCACATATAGTACAGGAGAATATCTAGTTGTGCTGCTGTGACCTTGTGTATTAAATTTGACAGTCCTGCCATTAAGCATCTTTTCCATAAACACTGGCATCTGCACACACTTACAACAGTGTCTTTTTGAGTGTTTGCATTGTCCCTGTTAAATGCTGGGCTGAAGAGACTAGAAGTGGGTGCAACTTTACATAGGGCAGTTAGATAAGCTTCTCTGGATAGGCCAGGGTAAGCTGAGGTGACTGTGGTAAGGAGCCAGTTTTGCAGCCTGATTATTGGGGTTAATTAGCATTTCAGGTATAAGGACTGAGACAGAAAATGCAGGAAGCAACACTGAGCATGGCTTTTTTAAAGCAATGTAGGGAGAATGGTTTCAGTACCTGGGTAGTACTGAGGTATTGCAGGGAGAGACTGGGTGCTGGAAATTCTCTTCAGGGCACAGGCAGCCCCCCAATAGAAAACTGTGGTGCCTTTTGTTTTTACTAAGAACTAAGGACGTAACTTGAAGGTACAGAGTAAGCACCAGTGAGAGGATCTATTTAGGGTACAGTTGCAGGGTGTCTTGTGTTGTATGCTGATGTTTCAGGCTTAGAAGAATTGAAAACCATTGGAAAGTTTCATTTTCTTTAAAGATTTATTCGTTTTTTTATGTATATGAGTTTTACCTGCTTATATGTGCATGCAGTGCACACAGAGGCCAGAAGAGGGTGTCAGATCCCACAAACTGGAGCGACCATGGGTTGTGAGCTGCCTTGTGGGTCCTGGGAATCCAAATGGGTCCTCTGAAAGAGGAGCCAGTGCTCTTCCACTGGGGAGCCATCTCTCCAGCCTATTTGTGTTTTTGAGATAGGTCTCATTAAGACTGATGGGTCTCATCAGGCTGGCCTGATACTCATTTTGTAAATCAGGCTGGCTTTGAATTTAGAGAGATCTGCCTGCCTCTGCCTCACAAGTGCTGGGTTTAAAGTCGTGTGATACCACACTTGCTCTCATTGAAAGTTTTTTCGTTTTTGTTTTTAATTGGAGAATGACAAGATTGAGTTTATATTTCAAAAAAAAAATCTTATTGGCTCCTTTGTGGAGAATGGATCACTGGATTAAGTTTGAAAACGAGGAGATTGTTTGGGTTAGTTTCATTACTAGAGCTGGTGCTAGCAGTATAGGGTGGACTGAAGTGTTTCTGCTTTTTCCTGCCTTTTGTGCAAGAAGTACATGGGCAAAGTAGGGGCTCTCGAGAGTAGCTTTGGGTCAGCTCCATGGGTGGGTGAACGGTGAGTGTCACTTAGGCATGACTGTGTTTCCCTGGGTTCCTCTGCTTGTGTCATGATAGTGAGTTAGGGTTCAACATAAACCAGAAGTTTGGGAATTCCATATTTTGTATCTGGTTTATATGTCTTAAGGAATTAGTTTGACGAATGTTCACATTCAATACACTTGAAGGCTATTGTGACTATGAACTTACATTTATTTCCTAGATGTTTTTCTAGAGTTTCTGTTAAAAATAAGTTTAATTTCGCCCTTTAAAAATTAATAAAAAAAAAAAAACTATAGATGCCATAGTGGAATTCTTGTTTTAGTAATTAAAAAAATTACTTTTAATTGTTCTCCTATTAAATTTGCTCAGGCATAGTGTTTTTCTTTTCTTGTTTTTCTTTGGGGGAGGGGTACTGTTTTTTCAAATGTTCATTCCTGACATGAAAAAAAAGTATATGCAACAAAATGCTGACTTTATCCCTTGCCAATAGAGAAAATTTTTGGTTGAGGATTTTTGTTAAGTGAAGAAATTGAAGATTTTTTTTTCCCCGTGTGTATGGTACGTTGTTCATACCTGATTTATGTTTGTGACTCTATAGATAGACACTGGTTTGTGTTTCATCGACTAGCTGATGAGAATATCCCTTTTTCCTCCTTCCCCAGTATGTGACAGTCTATTTTTACTCTGGTGACTTGGAGCTTAGTGTTAATATTTTCTGTACTTTCTTTATAAAAAGATTTTTATAGGAAGATCAGAATTCAGTTGGGACCTTTACATTTTTATGCAGCTTTTACTTTATTTATTTATTTATTTATTTATTTATTTATTTTTGAGGCAGGGATTTTCTTTGTAACCATCCTAGCTGTCCTGGAACTCACTATGTAGACCAGGCTGGCCTTGAAACTCACAGAGATCCACTTTTCTCTGCTTCCCCAAGTGTTGGGATCAAAGGCGAGCGCCACCACTGCCTGGCGAAGCTTTTACATTTTCATGGATATCTGTAACAGAGAATAAAAATTACTAAAGTAATGGAAATTTATTTCTATGTCAGATTAATGTAGACTAGAGGGTCATATGGAAAGTAAGCCTTCTGCAAAGGCTTTCTCCAGTGGAAGAGCAGTCTGGATGCATGTCTTGTTTTAGTGTCCATATGCATCATGGTTATAACTGCTGGTGCAGTCTGCCTTTCTATTTACCTAAGATGTGGGGGAGGTTGCTTTGTTTTGTTTTCTGAGACAGGATTTCACTCTGTAAACTAGGGTAGTGTGGAACTTAAGTGTGTATCAGAGACTGGCTGGCCATGAACTTAGTGCTAGTCTGGTTCCACTCGCAAGTGCTGGGATTGCAGATATGAGCCCTCTTGCCTGGTAGGTTTTTTTTTGGTGGGGTGTGTTTTGTTTGTCTTTCTTCCTTTCTTCTTCTTCTTCTTCTTCCTCCTCCTCCTCCTCCTCCTCCTCCTCCTCCTCCTCCTCCTCCTCCTCCTCCTTCTCCTCCTCCTTAAACTAAAATAGGTTCTTATGTTTTACATATTATGAAATTTTCTGGAAATTGTACACCAAGTAAAAACTTTGTTTCTGTAATAAATTAAAAAATTTTAAGTATAATTTCAAACTTGCATTTAAAGTGTAAATTAGATATTTATAAAATCATGGGATAGACCAGCGAAGTTGAATTTTAAGTTTGTTAACAATGTAGATTTAGATTTGAGTTTATATAACATAGAATATAGATATTATGCATTATGTGAAAAAACTTAAATTTTTTTCAGTGTTTTGATATATTTTGAAATTACTTCTTTGAAAGTCTTAGAAAAGCTAATTTTCCGCCTTCTATTTGACATCATATGGAGTGGAGTGATGGATTACAAGATCCCCAAGTGTCCATGGGAAGTAAGGAGGAATGTGTCCTTGGCTGAGGGCAAGAAGATGGTTGATACACACAGGAGCCCCTCAGCTCAGGAAGTTTGGTGCAGGCCATCTTTATAGTTGACACCAGCACCTTAGAATCCTCCTCCACAGTCGCACTTTTGATGCCACTGTGTTCTTTTCAGTAGTGGTGAGTTACAGAGACTTGGCAAAAATGTATAAACAATGAACATTGATTCTAGAGAACTTTAGTATATACTGTTGTTCATACTTCCAGTTTAACATCATAAAATGTCATCATTTTTCTCCTACAGAATGATTTTAAATATAATCTTCTAATTCAGAAGCAACAGTGTGTGCATATGGACAGCTCAGGACTTCAGGAAAGAAACACTGAATTTTGTAGGTAGAGGATCTCCTGTAGAATTTTCTGTTTGTGTTTCTAGATTATCTTCTAGCCTTTTCTCAAGCAGAATAAATTCTGAGTGTTTCTCTCTTTAGATCTTTTATATATGTAGGAAAATTAACAGAACAAATTTACCAAGCCAAGGACTTTGTTCTCCTATGATTATGTTGGCCTAGAACATTTTAGTTATTATGTAAGTGGATAACAATAAAGACAGTGATAAAAATGTTTATGAACTAAAAAGGGAAAAGCCCTTAGATATTAGTAATCATATTACCAAAGGATTCCATAGGATATTTTTAGGAATAAATTTTTATTCTTTGACAATTTAATATATGTATATAATATATTTTGATCATATTCATCCTTGCATTCTCCTTTCTTATCTCCCTCCCACTTCTGAAACCTTTCCTTTTCTCAGCACATCCATGACTTACTCAAACACTTATTTTTTAGAATTAACTTAGAAGCTATGGTTTCTTTTTGGTACCTAGAGCTTTCTATGTTATCTTTATGACATTTTCAGTGGTGGAACCTTTGAAATGTCTTCAGTATCATATATTTTGTGATTTTAAAAATACATACTTATATTTGAGGTAAATATAGGACTAGAGAGTTGGCTTACTTGATAGTGCTTGTCACATAAACATAAGCACCTAAGTCTGGATTCCCAGAACTCATGTGAAAGCTAGGAACGGCAGCCTGTAATTCCAGGGCTGAGGTGGTGGATCCTAGGTTTTACTGGCCAGGCAGCCTAACCACATTGTGACTCCCAGGTTCAGTGAACGATCCTGTCTCAAACACTGAGATAGAGAAGTGATTGAGGAAGACAGCCATTCAACCTCCACCTCCACTTGCATGTGCACCTGCTTACATGTGTAGACATACAGACACACAGACTGTTTACTGCCCTAGCTGGTGGCATGAACCTGGGAGAGGAGGTTCTAAAAATGAGGTGGTCTGAAGTTTCATACAATAGCCAACTTTATTCTGAGCATTCAATAATTTATACTCTTGAAAGTTAAGAAGAATCATATGAATAAGGTGCTCGGTCACAAGGACAAGCCATATGTGACAAAAACATGTCCTCCCCCCCCCCCCCCACAGAGGTATATGAATAACAACAGCTGAAATAAACTCACTCCTACCTGCTATACCTGGGAGGAGCATGAAAACACATTCCAAGAACAATTCTGTGTTTTGAAGAAACTGAGGTTTCTCATCTTGTTTTCATGGTTTTCTCACAAGCACTCAGAATTCTTACATGACTCCATTCTTAGCCTTTTTTATGACAATAGATCACACACTCTCTTATACAAACACAAATAAAAAATTAAGTGAAATAAAATAAGTTAGGACTGGGGAGGTAGTTCAAGAGTAGAGTGTTTTTCTAGCATGCACAAGGTCCTGAGTTTGATTCCCAGCACTGCTATGTGAATAATTAACCATTTGCAAGTAACCAGGAATTCTTTAATTGTTTCTATTACAATCAAGTCTTGTTAAATTATTTCTTCTTTGCTAGTCAGAAATTTTCTTGAAGCTGTACTCTTTAGTTTCTATAGCATTGTTAATGACAAATAACTATTGATTAACAATGCCAATATAACCTATCTTAGTTTTGTTTTTGCAAAATACTAGCTCGCATAATGAAAGAAATAAATAGGGAGCATTGTGATAGACACAAAGTCCTGAAGGATAGGAACCTCTGCATTTTATAATTAAACACAAATTTGAATACATATGGGTCCTTGCAACTAAGGAGTAAGGACTGGCTCATATTTTGATTAAGATCAGCTTCTTAGCCAGTAGATTTTGGATCTGTGTTTGGAAGAATCATTAAAACTTAGACAAAATAAAAGCCTAGTATGAAGAAGGAGAGAGAAAAAACTTGTTTTGCTTTTCAATACTGTTTGCTCCTTCGTGGGTATAGTAGTATATCTGTGGTCATTTGGCATAGTTCATTCATGAACTTTGTATGTGTATATACACGCTTGCTTTAAATAATGTCCAGTTGAATATACTAAAGTTAGCTAAATAGCAAACTTAGATTTATAATTATTTTCTTATCATATGTCACACAGATACTACATCTTGAGGGGTTAAAAGAGTACATGAAGCAACAGAAATGAATTGATCCTTTTTGCAACCATTTAAAATCTGAATTGGCTAAAAAATAGGTACAAATGAGCCAAGGAAGGTACTTCTTGTTGTAAATATTTAATTTAATTTAAAAATTATAAAGAAATTATGCAATGATGTAATATCCTTTTTTAGTATCTCAAAAATCTCCCTATTTATTTATTTGAAATAGTTTAATATTTGCCCTTATTATTTGGAAAGATGAATTTAGTAAAATTATGCAAGTGTTATGATAAGGGCCAGAGATTTTCATGAAAGATAAGTTTCTGTTACCGAGATTGTATAAGCTGTACCAGAGCTAGGGATGTAGTGCAGGAGCAGAGCACTTGTTGAGCATGAACAGGTTCCTGAGTTCCATACCCAGAACTGGAAAAAGAAAATAAACTTGGAGGGAAAAGGGCAGCTGCCTGCATTTCCTGCTTGGGCCATTGGAAATCACACTAGTCTTACTCACTTTCTCTATAGACTTAAGGAGAAGGTACCTATCATAAATACCAGCTATTGAATGAGGGTTCTCCCCCTCCACCATGCCCTGCTTTGTTAAATATCCCATGTCTTAAGAACTGACATTTTAACCGGGCATTGGTGGTGCAAGCCTTTAATCTCAGCACTCGGGAGGCAGAGGCAGGCGGATCTCTGTGAGTTCGAGGCCAGCCTGGGCTACCAAGTGAGCTCCAGGAAAGGTGCAAAGCTACACAGAGAAACCCTGTCTCGAAAAACCAAAAAAAAAAAAAAAAAAAAAAAAAAGCTGACATTTTAGTGTTTAGTTTGCAAGCCATTTTGTCCACTTGTCTTCAGTTCCTTTCTCAGTTAAAGAACTGAGGAATAATTTACTTTTGCATCTAATTGGTTCTTTAGTTCAGACATGGACAGGATTGTTTGTTAGATAATGCAGCAAATGCAGAGAAATATGCAGTAGAACATAAAAAGGCACACAAGACAGTGCTATGACTGCTGTGACAGATGTCTAGGTGTCACAGGAGCATTGGAATCTTGCTGGAGGAGGCAGTACTTGGGCCAAGTCCTGTGGGTTAGGGCATGAGTGGGAGAGATGAGGGTGAATATAGGGAAGATATCAGACAGAGGCACTCTGTGAGCTTGCTGTACATGAGAAGTCATAGGAGTGTCACAGCAGCAAGACTTGGAGATGGGAGCAGCTGACTCCCACCTAAGGACCATATATGACATCACTTACATTGTCTTAGGTCAGAAAGATTAAATGTAATTACAGCCATCTGAATGTTACTATTTTTAGGACATTTTTAAATAAGTGAGAGATTGCTCTTTTTGATATGATGATCTTGGTATGTCAAATCTTGAGGTCCTATAGTTTGTTGAGCTCTTGAAAGATCCAGGATTCTTCAGCATGCCTGCTCTCAGCTACAGGTGGAGCTTCCATGCTCTTGATTACAATGGCAAGGAAAGTATGAAAGAGAAAAGTTTCCTTATGAGACCTTGCTGTAGTCGGAAGTTTCTCAGGTCCTGCCTGGCCCCCACAGTCCAGACAAATCTCTCTCACCTGCTGTTCCACAGCCACTCGGACCCAAGTAAACATACAGAGGCCTTTATTATTTACAAACTGTATGGCCTCTGGCAGGCTTTTTGCTGGCTAGCTCTTATAGTTTAACCCAACCCATAACTATTAATCTATGTATCGCCACATGTTCTGTGGCTTTACCAGTCTGCTGGCATCTTACTGTTCCTTCAGTGAAGTGGTGGCTGGAGTCTCTCCAGACTCCACCTTTCTCTTTCCTGTCTCTCTCCTTTCTTGCCTGCCTCTAAGCTGCCTTGCCATAGGACAAAGCAGCTTATTTATTAACCAATGGGAACAACATATATTCACAGTATGTGGAAAGACATCCCCCAGCACCTTGTCTTTTTAATTGGAAATAATTTTATCAGGAATAGTCCAGTGAACTAAAATACTTTTCATCTAGATTCAGCAGTTGACTATATTTGTGTGTCCTCTCTCTTCCAGAAGTATTTGAAAGTAGCATACCTCAAATAAGATCACACCTCAGTATGATCAGCCAACCCTATCACTTAAGTTTGGAATATTCTCTTTCATACTGTGACATGGTGATGTAACATGCAGATTATTTTTAAAAAAAAATTCCTTGTCTGCTGTGTGCTGGAAAGTATTTTTTATGTAGTCTAGAATTATACATTGCATTTTGTTGGCATGTTTTTTTACTTGGTTTCCTTTGTTCCTTTTTTCTTTGTGTTTGAGACAGAGTCTCATGTATCCCAGGCTGGCCTTAAGCTTACTGTATTACAAGGAGGGCTTTGAACTTCTGATCCTCCTGTCTCTAACACCCAGATGTTGGAATTACCTTTGGCCTAATTTATAGAGCCCTTGGCATTGAAACCAGGACTTCATGTGTGTTAGGCTAGTCCTCCACTAACTAAGCTGTATCCAAAGTTCTTAGGTGTTCTTTACATTGAAGCAAAAACTAGAGAGCAACCACTTTGTTGAAGGCACCCAATGTGAATTCTTCTTTGGTGTTTTCTGTCTACTAGATTCTGGTTATGACCTTTTGACATGAACCCCATTGGAGGGGTTTGAAGGAAGAAGCTCCTGCCTCACTTTGCCCTGTTGCTGGAGATGTTTACTTTAGTCATGTGGTATCTGTTAGATTTTTCCCCTTGTAATGAGGAAGTAACCTTTTAGAAGCTGCTTTAAGATTGACAGCATTGGGCTCTTGCTCATTTATTTTGGAATCTGTTGGTTTTCTTTTTATTTTTACCTGATGAATTTTTTCTTTTAAGGTTGGAAATATCCATTGGGGTTTTAGTTTTTATTGATACAGTGCCTTTTGAGTCAGCAGTTTATATTCAGCACACAGGAAACAATTCTAGCCCAAGACAGTGTGATGGCTTAGTAAAGAATCTCGTCTGGGAAGGCAGCAAGAATGGCCAGACAATTGACATTCATAGCCAGGGAGAATTTTATCTTACTTCCCTTTTTACTGCCTAGTAAATGCAGTATCCATGTTAGAAGGAAGGGAGGAATAAAAATAAGGTAAAATTCTTGTTTTGTTCATTTCTGGTAGTTACATTGAGAAAAATGTGGCTTAATGTCAACTTCCTATTATAGTTACGATTTTTCTGAAAACTGTGATCTTTACAGGCTGTTCATGTGTTGGGCATTATAAAGCTATTAGAAAAGTTCTCTTAATTAACCTTTTCCACAGAAATTAGAGATTATTTTCCCATGAGAATACAGTTTAATGAAGTAAATTGTAAGGCACTTAGATTACTGAATACATTTATCATCCCCCCTCCCCTTTTTGTTGTTGTTCATTGGGGTGGATGGCTTAGTTTGGCTTAGTAGTTTTGAAGATGAAATCCAGTACACTGTCATTCAGCTTTCCCCACAGGTCTTTGCTTCCTTTAACTTTTAGACACAAACAAATGATAAATTATTTGGAAAGGTTCATGTTCATGACCAATAGTAATATTAGGAAAATATTTAGAAAAATGGCTTAAATATAAGGAAATGCATTATAAGGGTGTCAGGTAGCTTATAGAATCTCTTAGGTGTTAGGTGAAGTCATGGCACTCACTTAACAGGGTACCAGAAAGCTGGCATGAAGCAAAACAACAACTTCTACTTCCTCTTCCCTGTGGGCCACAGATTTCTCCCATTGTAGCCATCAGCTTTCTTCCTTTCTGTAGGTTGTTAGAGTCCATGAGAAGTCCCATAAAAGTCCTATCAGTCACGTATGCAATCAGCAAGAGCATTTATTAATAATTACCAACATGTTGGGGTCTGACCATCTGACAAGGTGGCAAATGGCAACCCTGAGGGAAGCTTGCAGGCTCCTTTTAAATAGACTTAGGGAAATTCCAGGGAGGAGAGATTAGTCTGGGGGCTGATTGATAAGTTTAAACAAAAAATTTATAGAATTGGTAGGTGACTCTGTTGGTTAGGGTCTTTTCAGCTGCAGGGTATGGAAAGCTGTCTTTAGCTAACAGAAGGCTGTGGGGATAGCAGAAGGCTGTAGAGCCTGCTGATTGTTTGCCCCTGAGTTATGCTTTTCCCGAGAACTGCTTGCTCAGCTCCAGCCAGCTCCAGCCAGCTCCAGTAAATCAAAACCAAGGCCTGGTCCCTGGCGGGGCTACCAGCAGCCTGTCATGGCCCCACATCTGCTTCCCTCTCATAGATGTAGACTGGCGTTTCTACTGCAGACCTGCTTAGTTCCTACAGAGCAAACTAACAGACCTCAGTGTCTTCATTATTTTCTAGCTTAGCTTTTCACATTGAGTTGGCTCCATTTGCATGTGCTTCTCAAAATTCCTGGAGAAACACCTTTGCTTCCAGCTTGGGCTAGTCATTGGTCAGTATCAGATAGAAGGAGGCTATATCCTGACTCCTTCAGCTGTGGTACAAATAAGACACATGTAGTTGCGACTGCCGAGGCAGCCTTCCTGAGCCTTAGAGGTGTTCGTTGCAAATTCTAGGCTTCTGTTGTTCCTTCTTCCTGTCTGTGAGTAATAAGCCTGCTTCATGTAATTCTGGGAACATGGACATTCCCTCTACCTTCAGCTAAATTGGTGCCTAGTGCTCAGTGGACTGGGCACAAATTCCTTCTTCTGTTTTCTGAAATATCCATGTGCCTCTCTACTTGTAATCATGTTAAAGATACAAACTGTAAACTTAAATTGTCTGTGCCTGCCTCTGTGTGGGGAGGGGTTTGAAGAGGGCACCTGCTCTGTCCAGAAGGTTTTCAGCCCCTACTCTGAAAATTCTAGTTGTTCACAATGAAAGTGGAACCATAACTACTAACAAAGAGTTGTGAATTGTTAACAGTGCGTTGAACACTGTTGTGTCAGCTCCCGTCTATAGATCACAGCTTCTTAAACTGTCTTCTGATGACACTGTTTTGCTCAAGCAGCTTATGAAGTAGATATAAAATCAAATGTTTATTGATTATAAGCCATAAAGAAGGTTGTTTTAAAACAATTCTTTGGTATGCATACAGTCTTAGCATTTAAGATGGAACATTTGTATACTAAAGAGATGGATATGCTTTTAAATTTTTACATAAAAAGGATTAAATCTTGGCTGAATATTTGGTACTGTGGGACATAGAGAATGTTCAATATTTTTCACAATTCACCAATATTTTGAATTTATAAGCATCAGTGCTGAGATTGCCACATCCCATAAATGCATACACAAAATGGCAGAGATATCTGTTGAGCAGCACTTCAGGGGCTGTTGGAAATTCTGCTTTAATCACAAGATATAATTCATTTTAATTATTATTTATTTCTGTGTAAAACTCAGGTCAGCAACCCAAATAGCAGATTTTAAAAATCAAACATTGTAGCTGGGCAGTGGTGGCGCACGCCTTTAATCCCAGCACTCGGGAGGCAGAGACAGGACGATCTCTGTGAGTTCGAGGCCAGCCTAGTCTACCGAGCGAGATCCAGGAAAGGCGCAAAGCTACACAGAGAAACCCTGTCTCGAAAAACCAAAAAAAAAAAAAAAAAAAAAAAAAAATCAAACATTGTAACAATGTTTCTGTATTCTGGTCTCCCTCAGCTGTGGATAGAGTTATGCAGACAAAGGTGAGACTGCCCTAGGCAGCTTTTCTGACTTTGGAGACATGTTGGTCTGGTTGTTTTGTATCAAGCTTTGTTCTAGACCAGGGTTTCTTAAACACTTCTACTTATTAGTGTCTATTGCCCCAAGAGAATATTCAAAGATTCACTAATTTGATAGTTACATGCTGAGGAATGGTGATAGGAAAATATTGAAGCCTTTGTGTTCCATAATTAAACTGTTATGTCTTTAAGAACAGAAAACTTTCTATGTACAGTGAAACCCCACAGTTCATAATGTACAACAGTCTCGAGTTTGAGCTGTGGTGTTCCTTGCATTTCCTTGGCAACAGCCTGATGCAGTACAATGAGATGCTCTGTGTGCAGAACCAGGCTGCAGTAAAGTGCCCCATGCAACACTGCTGGAAACACTGGCACATCATGCCTTTGGTTTTGAGTTCACTTTTGATATGTGGGCATTCAGAATTCTCTTACTGTTAGCAAATTTTTCATGACCTCCACATTCCATAACATGACCCCCCACAATTCTGCAACATGACTCCATCCACAGTTTAAGAAGCTGGGTCCTCTAGAGTGTTGATACACATTTCTGCCCTGAGAGACCTTAGAGACTTGGGAGAGAATAGACAGGCATAGAAATTATTCATCGGTGTTAGGTGTTAAGAGAGCACTGCACTTTACAGGACAGAATTCCTGAAGAGGTATGTCTATGTAAAGCCTTAAGCAGCAGCTAAAATATGAAGTGGAGAAACCACAAGGAAAGGCTGCTTGAGCTGGGTCTCCATGCTTTCCTGCCTTCTGCCAACTCACAGTCCGCATCTGGTATAGTGTAGATATGAGAGGAGCAAAACAGGAAGAAATGTCTTGTACTGAGTGTGTTAGAGAAGAAATGAAATTAGGTCACCAGTACAAACCACCAGAGGAATTCACAGCTTCTGAGAAATCACATCTAAACAAATATAAATAGTGAAATTAATATATTTCATTTAGCCCAATACCTACATTGTTCTATCAAAAGGTATCTGTGTATGCCAGCTTTCCCTGCTGTGACAGAACACCTGAAACAACTTAAAGGAGGAAAGGCTTGTTTTGATGTACAGTTTTGGAGATCTTTAGTCCATGTCTATTTGGCTCTTACCTGGGGCCTTATTGTAAGTCAGAACACAGTTCACGGTAAAGAAAGTTACTTACCTTATGGGGACCAGGAAGCAAGTGCAGAGCTATGAGTTGGGGAGAGGGACGACAAAGTCCAGCCGAGATTCCAGTGTCTCTCCTGCAAGGCAGGTCTACTCCAGAAATTGAATCAGTGACAGACCAAGTAATGGTCATCCACCTCGGTGAACCAGTCAGGTTTTTGGGGGGCTGCCTTAGGGTTTCTAATGCTATGATGAAATACCATGACCAAAAGCAACTTGGGGAGGAGAGAGGGTCTGTTTGGCTTAAGCTTCCACATCACTGTTGCTCATGGAAGGAAGTCAGGGCAGGACCCTGGAGGCAGGAGCTGATACAGAGGCCATGGAGGGGCACTGCTTACTGGTTGGTTCCTCCTGGCTTACTCAGCCTGCTTTCTTATAGAACCCAGAACCATCAGCTTAGGGATGGCACCACCCACAATGGCCTGGGCCTTCCCCCATTGATCACTAATTGAGAAAATGCCCAACAGGCTTTTCTGTAGCCTGATTTCATGGAGACACTTTCCCAACTGAGGCTCCCTTCCCTCAGATGACACTAGCTTGTGTCAAACTGACAAAAACTAGCCAGAGCAGGGGGTTTCCTAACAGGACTATGGCTGAGGGACTGCTTTTCAGAAGCAGGGATGACTCAGTCACTTGCATCAACAAAAGTCCACTGGAATGTGAATGATGACTGGTGAAAGCTGCATCCCTGCAGCTCTCTGTACAACTTGTAAACAGCTGGACAAGTTCGAGTTTCCTCAAGAGGGTGGGCAGCTCAGAATCTCCTCCAGCAGTTATTTACTTCTTAAAAAGTAGAGAGGGTCTTCAATCTTGAAAGTTTCTGCTTTTCCAGACAGGTGAATTGTTTACCATCAGCTTTCATAAGTTTTCCCTCCTTCCTGGAGTGGGTGTTTCAAATCAGAGGAAACTGCTATGTAACAGAAGGGAAGCTGGGAAGAGGTAAGACTGGCGTGGTAGGGAGCTTTTCTTGGCATTTTTAAGAATAACATTTTCCTGAGAACTTTATGTAAAAGAATGCTATGAAAAGAATTGTACACCCCACTGTCACCCATCCTGACATATGGCAAAATTGGAAACCAGGTGGAGTGATCTAGAGATGAGCATATTGTGCCTGATTGAACAGTAATGGTGATGACAGAAAGACAGAAGAAAGAATACTAGCTGGTGGTGGTGGTGGTGGTAGTGGTGGTGGTGTGTGTGTGTATGTGTGTGTTAAGATAGAGAAGTAAACAGTGATTGGATTTGATTATTGAATGGATCATGTGAATGAGCCAAATCCAGGATGGCAATTCTGAGTTAGGTGTTTTCATTACTGCTGGAGTAATTTGGATGAAGAACAGAATTCGAGTATCAGTGAAATGCCATTTCTGGAATCATATTGAATTTGGTTTATACTCAGTGAGAAATCCCAGAGATAGGCATACTTGAAGTTGAGAACACAGACAGGAACTAGTAAAGTGAGAGCTGAAGTCGTGATGGTGGTAAGATTAATAGCATGGCTTATTACCTGGGAGGTCTGGGGATGAATTCCTTGAAATTGTCTGCAGGAAGGGCAGCAAGGGAAGGGGCCATGCTTTCTCTCATGTTTTCTATGAGGGATGTGTGATCTACAGAAAGTTAATATAACTATTAGAGAAAAATAAAAGCATTTGCGGGGCAGATAGGAGGGTAGTATTTTTCTTAGTTAAGGTTTCTATTCTGTGATAAAGACTATGGCCTAAACCAGCTTTAGGAGAAAAAGGTTTTGTTTTGTTTTGTTTTTCCATCTTAACTGTAGTCCATCATGAAGGGAAGTTAGAGAAGGAACTCAGGGTGGGAACCTGGAAGCAGGAAGTGAAGCAGAAGCCATGGAGGAACACTGCCTTCTGGCTTGCTCCCTATAGTGTGCTTAACCTTTCTTATATAATCCAGGACCATCTGCCTATGGATGTACTATCTCCAGTGGGCTGGGCCCTCATACATCAGTCATTAGTCAAGAAAATGTTCCACAAGCTTGCCTACAGGCTAATATGAAAGAAGCATTTTTTTTCAATTGAGGTTCCATTTTCCAGATACTATAGCTTGGAGTTGATAGTCCATCCAGAACAATTGACCCCTTATCAACTCAACACATTAACACATCACTATTCAACTTTAACCTTTCTTGTTTATCCACAAGATCACATATCAGCATTAATATCACAATACAAAACATAAAAACTTTAAAAGTCCCACAGTCTTTTAAAACATTGCAACACTTAAAATTTGGTCTCATTATAATATCCAAAGTTTCTTAACTGTGGGTTCCTATAAAATAAGAAATAGTTACATACTTTCTTACTCCAAGAAGGAAGAACCAAGATGTAGTCACATGACTAAAATCAAAAAATGTAAAATGTAAAGTCCAAAAGTGTAAAAGCTCAGTATCACACCTCTGGGACTCTCAGTCTTCTTGGGTGACAACGGGCTTGAGCAGCTGCACCTCTCTGGCTCTGCCATACATAGCACACATAATGTGTCTAATAGACTCAGGCCAGCTCCATTCCACTCTTCAGCTGCTGCTGTTCTTGGAGGTCGTCCCATATGCTGGTATCTCCAAAGTCCTGGGGTCTTCACTGCAACTGGGCTGTACTTTAACCATTAGTTTCTTCTGGGCTCTCTTCAGGGACTCTCACTCTACTATATGGTACCCAGCCTCATCCTCTCTTCATGAGCTCTTTAGTCCTGGGGCTTCTCCTTTAGTGGAGTCTGTACCTTCACTAATGACATCTGCTATCTGGAATAACTTTTAGAAAATACATATTTATTAAAATGTATTTGTAAATTGGAGTTGGTTATATGGTCTGTCCAGTTCACACTCAATATTGTTTTCTTCATAACTAAATATTTTAACTTTTTGTGTTCAAACTTGTAATTTGGGGATTGGAAATGATACCAAATAATGGGTAGTAAGCAACAACTCTTTATGGATGTACAGAGCATTCCACAATCTATGTCACTGTGAGGATGGAGTGGCAGTCCTATTCCAGGCGTGAAGGGCGAAGTCCTATTCCAGGCATGGTAACATTAACAAGACACATCTGCCTGGGACATCCTTTATCCTCACCCTTTCTTTCTCACATTCATTGACAGGAAGCCTGGGTTACCCGCATTCTCTGACTTGTGTGTGATAGGTTTGAACGTAGGACTGTGTGTCCCCAATTCTGGATGTGCTTTCACTTTTTAGTAAGGCATTCCTGGAACTAGCAGCTGTATGGCTGCCTGTACCTACCCTAACCCAAGTGTTCCCGGATAAGGTGATTTTTGTGCAGGTGGTGTGGCTGCACTAGCCACTTCTGCCTCCTCTCTCATGTCATCACCTGTGACTGTTACCCCCTGGATCTCCATTCCCTTGCTCAAATCTTTACCATTTTTATTTCGGTTTCATCTAGTATGACTGCAATTTCTGAGTGGTTTTATCATCATTATGTTGTTATTTTGTCCCCTTCCTCAATTTGTTCTTCCCCCACCCTGGCTTTTGTGCAGAAGGTTGGCTATGTGCAGGTCTTGCTCAGTAATCAGAACTGCTTTCCCAAGGCCTGAGAACTAAGGGGGACTCAGGGTCCGCCCTAGTAGGTTGATTGCCTTGCCTTCTCTTCTTTCTCCTTTTAATCATTGCCTGCTGCTCCTGGCTCGCTGTTGATAGAAAGAGTTACCTTCCTCCATCTCTATTTCCTAGAGTGACTTTAGCTTTAGCACAATGATTCTGTCATCTCCGAAAGAGAAAATAACTTGGCCTTTTTTGTGGTAAACAAATGACTTCTAGGGAAATCTGAACTCTGGAGGACTCCCTTCAGCTAAGGGATCTTTTTAGAAGTAAAGCAGGATATGAATTGTGAATACATTAATCAGGTAAATATAGCTGTAAGCCTAGTCTTCAAAGTTTGCAGATTAAATTAATAATATTTACTTGGCTTTTTAATATAAGCTTGGCTTTTTCAAACATAAGAGTGATTTCTGGCTCATTAAATCACTTTGTTATGTCATTTAACTGTAGAGTTCTAAAAACTATACAGCTTTATTAAACATAGGTAAAAATATCTTTTTAAAATGATAACCAAACCTATCCTAAAAATCCATTCCATAAAATTGTACGAATAGTGAATTTTATGTAAATCAACTTATTTGCAGCACTGGGAATAGATTATCAAGCCTTCAACATGCCAGGCAAGCACCTTACCACTAAGCTTCATCCTCAGGCCTAGAAGGAGTGATTTTTAACTTGGCAACTTCAAGACCTGCTTTTAATTCCCCCAAGTACCTGAAATTATTTGTGTTATTTATTATAATGCATTTTAAAGAAACATCTTTTTCACACTGACAGTATCTTTGAGGTAATGTTTCTGTACTTCTCTTACAGTTTGCTCTTTTGTGCTTTACAGTATCCTTTATGCAGAAGTTATTTGCTGGTGGTAGAATATTTTACTTGTTTTTGCCTCTGGTTCATCGATAACACAATAAGGTCTGAAAACAAAGCAACTTCCTCCTCGATTAATTTGGCCAACAGTGAACCCAAGTTTGAGTTCTGTGGTTCTCTCCCTGTGTCTTGTATGTCTGTAGTCTGTTGTCTATGTCTGATCCATCTGTCCCTGCTGCCTGTGAGTTGTGCCTATGTCTGATGTATGAATTTGTACCTGATTCTGATATGTGTGTTTCTGTGTATATGTCCGAAGTCTGTTGTGTCTGTCCCTAACAAAGGGTTTTTGAACAGCACAAAAAACACAGTATGGGAAAGGAACGAGAGATTGATTCTTTATAGAAAATTTTAACAGAGTTTTACCAGGGAAGAAGTTATTTGACTAACCCACCAGACCCAGAATAGCATTTAAAACTGTAAACAGGTACTGTCAACATATATCCACATGTTGCTTTCAACGTTTATGGGATATTTGTTGTATAAGGTGACTTTCAGACTGTTGGCTGCTTTCATCAAATGATCACCACAACAAGTATATACACACATATATTATTCTGGGTCGGGGCATGGAAAAAATGCATAACTTAAGGTTAAAGCTATACATTTAGCTTAGGTTGTAAAAACTAATTATGTGAGAAATTCAAGGAATAGTTAGGTTAGTTAAACTGTTCTCTTATAGGCAGGTTAAACTTAAACAAGCTGAGTACACAGTAGGTTAGCAGAGTTTAAGTATATAGTCTTAGATGATCTCAAGGCATATTATTAACTAGATGGCAAGGTCTGGAAAAAGTTTATTTTCTTGAATACAAGAAGTATTTTCAGAAAAATGTATTAATACACATCTGTTCCCTATCTAGTGTCTTGAAATTTCCCTGGTATTGTGGGGATAGTAGTCAGAATTGCAGCCAGGATTTACTTTAATATTGCTGACTTACTATCATTGTAGATTAACGTTTTCTTTTTGAGTACTTTAGATTTAAAATATTGCTGAGCATGGTGGCACATGTCTTTAATCCCAGCACTTGGGAGGCAGAGGCAGGCAGATCTCGGTGAGTTTGAGACCAGCCTGGTCTACAAAGTGAGTTCCAGGATAGCCAGGGGTACACGGAGAAACCCTTTCTCAAAAGACCAAAAAAATAAAATAAAATAAAAAAATACATACTTTAAAAATTGCTACTGTAGCTGGGTGGTGGTGCCACATGCCTTTAATTCCAGAACTCAGGAGACAGAGGCAGGTGGATCTGTGTGAGTTCGAGGCCAGCCTGGTCTACAGAGTGAGTTCCAGAACACCCCAGGGCTATACAGAGAAACCCTGTCTTGAAAAACAAAAACAAACAAAAAAAATTGCTACTGTATAAAGGTAGAATTTTTGTGCTGATAAATGTAGGGACCTTTTCTTTTTTTTCTTTTAAATTTATTTATTTGTTTTACATCCTGACCGCAGTTACCTTTCCTCCCCTGTTCCCACTGTTAGGAATCCCATAAGAAGACCAAACTACACAATGTAACACATACACAGAGGGCCTAGGTTAGTGCCTTGCAGGCTCCCTGGTTGTTGGTTCAGTTTCTATGAGCACAACTATTCCTGGCCTAAGAACCCTAACTTAAACAAGATGGATCGTAATGTCTTTCTCACATGCCTTATTTCTTTCTCACACCGTACTCACTTTTTGAACTTAAATAGTCCTAAAAATTTGCCTTGTGTTTAGTATTTAAAATCATTATAATTCCTGGAGAGATAGCTTAGCAGTTTGGAGCACAGGCTGCTCTTCTAGAGAACCTGGGTTTGATTCCCACACCTACATGGTGGCTCACAAACATCTATAACTTAGGTTCCAGGGAATCCAACACCCACTTCTGGCCTCCACGGGCACCAGGCACACATATAGTATATGGACTTGTGGTATGCAGGCAAAACACCCATACACATAAAAAATAATCATTATAGTGCACATCTTTTTAATAATACTAGCACTGGATGTTGGGTAGGAGCAGGGGGCAGAAATAGGCAGATCTCTGTGTTTGTTGTTAGCCTGGTCTACATAGCAAATTTGAGGACAGCCAAGGTTATGATACTCTGTCTAAACAAAGAAACAAAAATCATTATAAAAAACATGAGAAATCACTCAATTCATGATTAAATTATAGCAATATAGCAATAAAAAGACTACATAAAACATTTCAAATTAATTTTTTTGCTAGAAATACCCACATTACAACAAACTATAAAGATTGTCATCTTTAAGATAAATTTAAGATAAATTTCTTTTTATACATCCAGAGAAGAACATTTTATTAACATACTTATTTCAACTTCATTCCCCAAACAGGATAGGTAAATGGTGAAAAGTACATAATTATGGCTCAGTAATATGGAAAATTTGATTTCCCTGACATTAAATTGTATAGTTGAGGTTACCATGTGTTTCAAATTATGGCAGTGAAATTAGTGTGCCCAAAACTGCCATAGTAGGGCTAAAGAGATGGCTGAGCAGTTAAGAATATATGCTGCTCTCAAAGAGCACTCAAGTTTAGTTTCCAGCACCAATGTTGGATATACATGCTTATAATTAAAAATTATATTTAAAAACTTTCGTGTGTAGGCAGCTACAGCTGCAGTGAGTGCATAAATACAGAAGTCCTGTTATCTTCAGAAGACATTGTTTCTTGCTAGACAACATTGTAGCATATGACAGCAGGGTGGGGTGGGTTGGGGTGGGGACTCTTCCTGAACCTTGAACCTCTACTCTAGCTGAGAAACTGTTATACCCAGATTGTGGGGACCCCCAAAAGACCAGCACGGAGACCGAATCCTGTATGTAAAAGCAAAGAGCCTTTATTATCTTCAAGCTCCGGGCTTGGTCTCTCTGTCTGTCCAGTGCAGCAGTGAGAACAGAAAGCCCTGAGCCCAGGCAGGGTGGAGTTTTTTATCATTACAGAGGTTGGGATGAGGGGATTTCCAAGGTTCAGGATCCTGATTGGCTGACAATTGTCTAGGGGTATCTGTAAAACAAAATAGGTGTGTATTAGACTCAAGGACATCTGGCAACCTTATCTGATGGTTGGAATGTTTGGGATATTAGGTAACTTCCCCATCCCTGGGTGGATCCCTGGGTGGTGTTAGCTTAAGGCTTTTTCTGGATCTGGGTGTTGCCTGCCAGTAAGCCTGTCACAGAAGCTGTGTCTAGGCCCCTGAGCCTGTTATGGCAGCTGTGTGGTCAAGCTGTTTTGGGGCCTCTCAACAAAACCATGGACAGTTGATGACTTCTGAAGTGTTGATATCTTTTCAGGATATAGACCCTAGTAGGTCAACCACTATCTGGTCAGATGGCCCCCGACCTGGAAGTATATTGGTAGCACATCTTGGACTCAATGGGATGTTGAAGAAAAGAGAACAGGAAGTTGGGGGAGTGGGGAGATAGAGTTGGGTCGGGGAGGAGTGGGGGTGAATATTATCAAAATACATTGTTCTCAAAAAATAAAAATATTTGAAAATTTAGAATCCATTTAAAAAATAGTCATAGTATCTTCAGGGTTTTTTGTTTGTTTGTTTTGTTTTATTTTTGTTTTTTTTGAAACAATGCCCCTTTAAGCAACTAATTATACTGTGAAGGTATGACATTTAATTATGACATAGTGAAGGTGAAGCGGCATTGGTTACTGTGTGGAAAGGTCACGGTCATGACAGAACCCAGCGTCAGTTTTAGAGCTTTATTAGGAGGAAGAGGGGTGGGGGAGAAGAACAAGGCCTGGGAAAGAAGCATGTGCAGAGAGCAAAGGGAAAGATAGTGGGGTGGGGGAGAGAGAGCAGAGGAGAGAGAGAGGGTGGGGTCTGCATTCGGCTTTTTAAGGGCTCCAGGTGAAAGTGGGCTTAGGGAGCTACACCACACATGAGCTGATTGCATGACCATGCCTCGCACACATAGTTGCCAGTGCACACTGATGATGTAAGATGCAAGACCCTTTGCTTTACTCCTGAACTGCGCATGTTCGGTTATGTAGGAGTGAGGGCAGAATTCTAACAGAAGGCATTTATGTTGTGAGGGTTCATATGACCTGGGCCTCTTGAAGTCCCAAAAGTAGAACCCCGGTAGCTCATCTCACCATGTCTAATCACAGCCTTGTAGGAACAAAAGAAGAGTTTCTAGTATATCTTTCCAGTTTCCAGTAAAGTCTTATGGAGCATTTGTTGTGTTGTGTTATGTTTGTTCCCTCTGGGTTGGACATGGCCCTTGATTTCTTGAATTAGAGTAGCTATGAATACCTGCAGGTGACTCTCATGACATCAGGCTTATTAACATTCCCTTGTGCAGGGTGGGGGTAAGAGGATATGGCTCGGGAGACTCAGAAGATCCTCTCAAGGCCTTTAGATCTGTACACATTCTAATCTTTCCTCAAATCCTGAAGAACAAAAGCTCAGCAGACAGAAGAGGAAGCATTGATCGATTGATTTCTTTTCAGAAAGAGTTTTACTATCTAGCTTTTGGTGGCATGGAACTCTCTATGCAGACAATGTTTGCCTCAAACTCTTAGAGACCTGCCCATCTCTGCTTCTCACGTACTGGGATTAAATGTATGCACTACACTTCTCAGGGAATCTGTCTCTGTGTCAGACTCCCAAGTCATGTACTAGGTGATTCTTAGGCAGCTTATATGTATGAACAAATAAGAGAAATAGGAACAGAATGGCTTTCTCATCCATGGTCTGTGCTTAATAACAAATGGGCACAGGAAAGGAGCAAAGAGGAAGCTTTGTGTGAGCTTGTCAGAACAATTCACCTTTGCTATACCTTAGTATTCTCTTACTTTGTTACAATCAACTGGCTGGGGTCCTTTACTCCCCTCATGGGAGTTGGGTGCAGGTGAGGAGAAGGATTTGTCACCCTTGGTTTCTGGCAGCAGTTGGTGGCAACCACAGATAGCTGTAAGCAGCAGCACATGATACCTCATGTTGCAGCTTTGAATTGGGCTGTGGGAACTTTAGCCCCATGGTAGTGTTAAACTCTTGTGCAGCCAAGGAAGTGGAAGTCCCTAGTCCCTGACAGTGACTAATGTTAGAGCTCCTGGGCCGTAAGTGTCCTGTATCCTTGACCTTTATGGCCTTGCAGTCTCTAGAACTCTGCCATTAGTTTCTCATCCTTCACTCCTAACAGCCTTCTGTTCTTTAGCTTCAATTCTCAACCCTCTCTTGCTGCCTTTTTTACTTCTGCTTTTTTTTAGTTGTTTCTGCCACTTCTGGGCCACTACCTGGCTACTTTACAGAATATTGCAACTACTTCTACTGCTGCAGCTCACTTCTTTCATATCATATCAGCAGCTGAGCTTACACCACTAAAGAGAGCAAAAGCAGACAGAAGGTCACTTGAGAATTATTGCACCACCAGTGTTGCTCAGAAAGGTGCCGCTGCTGAAGTGATCCAACAGCCACTATATAGAGCCAGAAAAGGGTGTTCTGTATCAACCAGAGAAAACCTCTGTGCAAATAAATGAAACACTGTTTATACCTGTTATGTTTCAGAAATTATTGAGGGCCAGCCTCTTTAATTTCCTTCCCATGGGCTCAGAAGAGACACTACTAATGGTGAAGGTATTCTGTGGGAAAATAATTTAAGTACACTGGGTTCTTTCATCCATGTCATTTATTCCTCTGAGATTAAATTCTGTCTACACAGCTTCAACTCTATGCTCATATTTAGCTCCTCTTTGTCTCTTCTTGTCTTCTCATAACTCCAACTCTTTTCCGTCTCCATCCTCATCTTCATCCTTGTTAATCTCCATCCTGGTTTCTTCCACTTCCTCCTCCTACCAGCAGCCTGACCCTTGCAATACAAAGCAAAGCTTCCAAGCTCCCTACAGAGCCCTGATAGCCAGCTTCATTTGCAACCCAAAAGGGGAGTGAATAGAAGAGGTGGGGTCAGATTAGGCCTGGAATAAATCAGAAAGGGAATTTATGTGCTCAAAATACATTCTTAGAAGTGGTTAGGTGAAATGTTACAAATCTATCATAAATGAGTTCAAATTACAATCTTACAGGTGGTTAGGTAAAGGAGTCTATAAGTCACTAAAATAAAACTGCCCCTCATTTTCCTATGCTGCCATATACTTGGCAGGGTGGGTAACTCTGCTAGGAGCTAGGAAACCTGCCTCATAGCTACACTGCACCTGGTATGCAAAAAGCCCTTTTGTTCTGAGTCAGTTGCTCTAGAATGACATTTTGGTTGTGAGGGAAAGGAGGGTCTGACTTTCGTTTGCACAAGAAATAAAGCTATGCCTAGGGTGTATAAACCTAAGGGTGTTTATCTTAATTCAGGAGACAGAATTTGGTCTGTTTGCTGTTTTGGCCTAGGATGCATGAGAAATATATCAGATAAATACACTGTTAAGAGTTCTTGGAAGCATGCAAGAAAATCATCGCAGGAACCAGCTAATATATATATACAAAAGCTAAAATATCACCAAGACTTCTTAAGCCATGGACTTTCAGAAAACTCCTTGACCTTTCCAAGTAATAGTTTTTGTCATAGTAGTGAATTCCATTACATTTTCCTGTGGTTTGCAGCAGTTATAACATTGTTACTTGTGTGTACCAGTTACAATAGACCCCACTAGGCTGTCAGTGTTAGTATTTTCTTTCACGGCGCTGGTTAAGCTACGGCGGCGCTGGCGGCGCTACCCCCCGCCCCCGCGGCTGGTCGCCGCCTGCAGCGCCACGCCGGTGGAGGAGCGTGCTAAGTAAAAGAATCACGGCCATGGTTAACCTTTTTGAGCTTTATTGAGAGGGAGAGAGAGAGAGAGAAGGAGAGAGAGAGGGAGAGAAAGAGAGAGACATAGGGGGGAGGGAGAGAGAGACAGGGGCCCCGCCGGGAGAGAGGAGCGGAAGGGAAGAGAAGAGAAGAGAAGAGAACAGAGCGCCCACCCGCTTTTTAAGCTGGAACACAGGCGAAGGCTGATGACGTAATTAAAGACCAAACCCTTACAGTCAGAGGAAGTACTTTCCCTCTGACCTGGGTGGACATTATTATAGGGTCATCTAGATTGCAATGACACTTATGATTGTGAAGACCTTGGCATAGCTCTTTCAAAGTCATGCCTGTGACTCTGCCTTCATGTACATTAGACATTACTTTTTGGTGGAAATAATAATCTCATTGTGTTGTACCCATTTTGCAAAACCCCCAGAGACCACCAAGGAGCCGGTTTCTGATGCAAGCACATAAGGGTCCTTTTATTAAGGTTCAACCTGGGCCACCGCATGACAGATGGAAGGAAATATGGCGACGGCCAGGAGCCCAGGTTTTTTTCCACAAGTCGGGAATTGGCAACTTGGGATTGGGTAGAAGGGGCAAGGTGATTTTTTGAAACTATTGGTCTAGACTTTTGGCGGGGAACCACAACCCGCTGAACAGGATTATCTGCACTGCTCAGCAGGATTATCTAGATAGCTCCAAGGGTTGTAAACCACGGACAGCATCCTGTTAAGCTTTCCTTTCATGTATAAACAGCAAACAGGATGTCTGCAGGAATATCTGGATCCTGTTAGGCTTTCCTGTATAAACAGCAGACAGGATATCTGCAGGAGGATACTGCTCTGTATCTGTTCAGTTATCATGGCATATTCCTGAGCCTGTAAAGTTAAGTCTAGGCCTTCACAATTGTAAACATTATGTCAGAGTAGTTCTTTGACCATAAGAATAATACATGCTTTAGCACTCTAAATCAATGAGTCAGTTTTAAGAACACTCAACTAAGGGCAAAAAACTACAACAAAGCACTTTTATATGGCACCCAAAGATTGTTTCCTGGTGGTGCTCATGAAAGAAGTGATTGAGTGTCCAATCAATGCAGTAGGAGGTGGGGAGGATGTCTCTGACCCTGACCCTGGAATACCTTGCTGGGCCATGTGCCCCATACTGTGTCTGCCTTAGTCCTTGCAGAAAGATGTGCTCTCTAGTCCCACAACAATTGTGGTAGGAGGGAACTCAAGTACGAACCCATCTTGTGATTCCAAACTGAGGCTGTTTTCTTTTTTACTAGAGGAAATAAAAATTTAAGGATCATTTAAAATAGTTTCTTTTCTGTATTAGTTGATTGTAAAAAAAAAAAAAAAAAAAGTTGGGGGTAATTCTTGTGGTGGTGGGGGTAAAGAACAGACCCCCACACTCTTGCCGTGATAGCTGTGGATTCAATACTGTGGTCTTTGTGTAGGTTTAAGACTGTAGCAATGCGTAGTCGAGTGTACTCCTGTTAGAGCTCTGACTTTTGATGTTACTGTCAAGGGTTTATTTTCATTGCCCTTGTGTTCACTCTAGGTTATACATGTGCATGTTTTTAACACTAGGAAATTTGTTTTTCCCTTGGAGTCAGGTTACTTGCTAAACTCAGATTGCAGATGTAGTAGTAATCTCGTCATGTAAGCAGGGACGCTTTCCCCGACATTTTGTGAACTACCACCTGTGTGGGCCATAACTTGTTTGTATGTGGAAATAGGTAGTATTCCTGCAGCACAGAAGCTTTTGAAAGTTGGAGAAGTATAGGTTCCAGGGGTTATTTTATTAATAAGTTTTGAGTCTTGACAGTGATTCTCTGTATTGAAGTCCTAATTTGCCATACTACCATGTTCTTGTTTTCTAGGGAATATCTTGGCAAACAACTCCAGTCAGAGCAGCCTCAGACTGCTGCTGCCCGGAGCTGAGCTGAGCTCTTCAGCTTTTCTGCACCTCTGATGGACCACTGGAGTGAGAACCTCAGTCCTTAGGATAAAAAATGAATAGTTTTTAATTTAATGGTAATTTCTTTTCTGTTGTATAGCTTTTCTCAATGGTAATTCCTGGGTGAATAAAGGTATTTGCTTGTTAAATTGTATAAAAGTAGGTGCTGTCTGTATGTAGGGAAATATTACTGTTACTTACATTGCTTATAATTTCTGTATTTATTGTTCTCTGGAAATAAATATTAAAGGATTCTCACTCCAAACATGTTCTTTCAATTTGGTTATTATGTGAACTTTGAATAAAAGTCTTATTACACAATTTCAAATAAAAATTCGGAGAATTATTCCCAAGTAATGATGGGAAGTAAATGCTTTGAAATGACCACTGATCTCTCTCTCTTATACCTCTCTCCCTCTCCCTCCCTCCCTCCCTCCCTCCCTCCCTCCCCCCTCTCTCCCCCTCTCTCCACCTATATGGCATTACATCACTCAATAAAATGTATGTCCTGAGAAGTACATCTATAGGTAAGTTAGTCATTGTGCAAACATCACAGAGTACAGGTACATAAGCTTGCATGATCAAAATCAGTCCCTTGATTTGGCTTCTTGATGCAATGTAGACAGTAAAAGGTGGAGGTAAGTAAAAGGAGTACACTTTAATATAGTGACAAAAATAGCAAATAAATAGATACCATGGTTGTTTGTTACCACTATCAGTTTTGTGTACTGTACATAATTGCGTTGCATTTTTACACTACTATGAGTCAGCATTCACTCTTGTTATTTGGGCACCATCGGTGAGTGGTCAAGGCTATGTGCTATAGTATCAAGACAACTATAACATCACTTTGTGTAGGACATTTTAGCTCCATTGTGATTTTACAGGATTATCATGTATATGCAGTCTGTTACACAGTGAATGACTAGTAATTAGAAACATTTTAAAACCCTGAATTTTTGTTAGAATTTGTATATTTTATTTCTTTTAGACTATAAAATGATGTTTGCTTTTTTTAACAAGCTAAAATATAATAAGATAAAAGCCATCACATTGAAGTTGGACAAGGTAAACCAACAGACAGAATAGAACTTAAAGCACAAGACTCAGAGACCCACTCCTTCACAGGAGTCCCATAAAAGCACTAAACTGAAAGCTATAATATATACACAAAAGATGTGGTGCAGTCATACAAGCCCTGTGCTTGCTGCTTCAGTCTCCATGAGTTCATGGGATCTGTGCTTAGTTGATTCAAGGGGCCTTGCTCTGGTGTCCTCCATCACCTCTGGCTCTTACACTCTTTCTGCCTCCTCTTCTTTGGGGTTCTCTGAACTCTTAGGGGATAGATAGATTTGATGGGCACCCCATTTAGGGATGAGTGTTCCAGTGTGTGTGTGTGTGTGTGCACGCGCGCGCGCGTATAATCTCTAGCTGTTTTTGTTCTTACTGCAGGAGGCAGCTTCCCTGATGATGGCTGAATAAGGCACTGATCTATGAGTATAGCAGAATAGTGTAGGCAGAAGTTTCTGTTCCACCAACAACTTTCAAGTACCCAGCAGCTTCTTCCAAATTACCACACAGAAGCTTATATTAATTATAACTGCTCGGCCATTAGCTCAGGCTTATTACTGACTAGCTCTTACACTTAAATTAACCCATAATTCTTATCTATGTTTAGTCTCATGACTTGGTACCTTTTCTCAGTTTGGCATTCTTATCTTGCTTGCTCTGTGGCTGGCTGGAGACTTCTGAAGCCACCTTTCTTCTTCCTAGCATTCTTAGTTTGATTGCCCCGCCTTTACCTCCTGCTTGGCTACTGGCCAATCAGCATTTTATTAAACCAATTTGAGTGACAAATCTTTACAGTGTACAAGAGCATTATCCCACATCATTTCTCCTTTTTTATTTAATTAAAAAGGAAGGTTTTAACCTTAATATAGTAAAAAACAGTTATTAAGTAAATTACAGTAACAATATCCAATCCATTTTCATTTGACAAAATTAGAGAAAATATTATCTATCTTGGTGAGTCTAAAGTATTGTATCTAATTTATCTTTTATTATAACTAGAGAAGACTAACTTTCTAGTCTTCAACTCCATTAAAGACTCCAGAAGGTTGTAATGCTACCTGATGACAGAGACATAAGGCTGCCTGGACAGTCACCTGAAGTTCCTCTGCAATGTTGGTGCATCCATCTTTGGCCTACAGGCTTAGCATACCTGACAGACTTTTTGGGAAGCAGGATTTTTCTGAAGGGCTGTTCTACTGTCTTGGCAAAATTCAGTAGTCCTTTTGTGTCCTGCTTGTCCATTTTGGACAGCATACTGTCAGCAGTCAAGGTAAGGACACTTTCTTACCCAGTGGCTAACTTTTACCACAAAGAAAGTAAACTCCATAAGGAGTTTCCTCAGTGCCCATCATCTCTCAAGTAGATTGGTGCTGCCAGGAGCAGACATGTCTCATTTTATAAAAAAAGAATATGTTATTAAAACATCTTAAATGCCATGTTCTGTAGATCTCTGAAGTGTTTGAAGATGACCTATCTAATATATATCTGTTTGACCTTGAAAACATACCTAACCTGACTACAAGTCTGATTGTAATAGGTAACTAACTACTAACCTGCATTTCTTTATATCCTAATTAGTTGGTAATAATAACTTTCAAGGACTACAGATTTGCATTACATTGTTAAATGAACAGTATAGGTACAATACCTTGGACAAGATTAGAAATACATGTACAGTATTTTCTAACAAAATCTCAAATTTGTATCAATATACATAATTTATATACAATATAGAAAAATCTACTCCAATGTAAAATGTTTAAAACTAGTAGTTGCTTTCTAAAAGTAGATTCAGTAATATACCTTTTTTTTTTTTTTTTTTTTTTTTTTTGGTTTTTTGAGACAGGGTTTCTTTGTGTAGCTTTGCACCTTTCCTGGAACTCACTAGTAGCCCAAGCTGGCCTCAGACTCACAGAGATCCACCTGGCTCTCTCTCCCAAGTGCTGGGATCAAAGGTATGCACCACCATTGCCCAGCAGTAATCTACCTTTTTATCTTATCATATCCATACTCTTTTTCTTTTCAGAGTAGATTCAATAATCTACCCTTTTATCCTATCATTTCAATATCTTTTTTTCCAGATACAATAATCTACCTCTTATTTATATCTTTTTTTTCAAACAAGAACCCTGAATTTAATCTCCTTTGTTTAGCTTTTTTCCTGACCATTATCAATTAACAACTTATAACCAACCATCTTAAACAATGACAAGTATCCATAACCCATTGAAAGGTCAAAAGCCATCCACCCCACCTCTTGGGAATGTGGGCTTCATGTTCTTAAAATTACTTTCTGCTCTCTGGGGGTGAAGGCATCTTTGGGATATCCTGAAAAGAAAATTTTTGGGTTAATTGTCAAGTCCTGGGAAAGGTAGCTGTATCATTGTCCATTCTCTGCATAATGTGAAAGTATAGGGCTTGACTGAAGTCCTGTCTAGAGTCTGTGAGGCTGTATCATCTCAGCTAGCCATTTTGAAATTGTTCTGAGCAGTTTGTAGTCCAAAGCCAGTCTTTGGGGGGTGTTTGTCAGCTTGGTGGCGTTATAGGCCTGATGAAATTGTTGTGGGGTCCCATCTTTTTGGAGACTTCAAAGTCGCTATTGGGTATGGTCATGGTTCACTGCAGAAAACTGATAGAGACTCAAACCCGAAATCTTGTACAGGAGGCTAGATGAAGCCTTTTCTCTAGAATGGGTTAGTACTCTATATGACCATTAATATGAAAAAAAGTTTAAAATATATATGTATGTTAATCTTACAAATTTTGATATAAAATTCATACCTTAAGAAAAGTTTTAGAGTCAAAATAAAACCAAAGGATCATGAGATTAATAGCAATAGAATAGTCTCTTAATTTTCATTTTTCTTCTGTCCCATATCAGGTAGCTGTTCTGACATACAGAGATTTTGCGTTTTCTTTTAACAAACATGGTTGAGTTTAGAGAAGGAGAGAGCCACACTACAACTCCAAAGCCAGCTTTAATTTTTAATTGAACTGGGACTACCTAAAGACCATTTATGTTATGTGTCTGTAGAGAACAGCAGAAACAAACATTTAAGAAGACTTACAAAATTTTATCCTGTTAGATATATGATATACCAATAGACCAATTTACTCTTTTCTTGGGACATTTTTTTTTTTTTTCTGGATGGTTTGTCCTTTTTCTTTAGATGTCTCATTTCTCCAGTGTTCTTCAGATTCCTTAGTCTTCATTCTCCTGAAACAAAAACAAAACCATTCCCCAACCCTAATTTTGGAGAAATTCCCTTTTGGCAAGTTATATCTGATCAAATGCAAAAAAATTGTTAGTGGTATAAGTTAAAATTGAATGGTCATGCTAGTCAATGAACTATCACCTCTTCTAATTAAGAGGTGTCTCTTGTTCAAATCGAACCTTTATCAATTTTGATGGTATCCATAGCTTTTCTTCTCCTGTGGAAACAAATACAAAACCTCGTCCCCAATGTAATATATATCCTGGTTTCCATTCTGGGCTCAGCACATCTTTTAAAGTATATAGGTTGATTTAATTCTGTAGTTTTTTTTCTATTATCCAATGTCTCTCCACAGCTGCTGTTCCTTTCTCATTATCATTGAGAAGATTCAATGTAAATAAAGCATTATGTAATCTATTTCTGTGTGTTTTTGTTATCCCTTTCTGTTTATTTAGCATATCCTTTAGAGTATGATTTGATCTTTCTATGACTGGTTGGTCTGTAGGATTGTGTGGTATACCTGTAATAAGCTCTATATTTTAATAAGCAAAAAACTTTCATTTTACTAGAGACCTGTGCTGTAGCATTATCAGTTTAATTTGTACAGGTATACCCATGATGGCCAAAACTAGCAAAGGCATGATTACAGAATCAGCCTTTTTGCAACTCAGAGCAGTTGCCCATTGAAATCTGAATCAATGGTATGGTATACATATTTCAATTTTCCAAATTCTACAAAATGAAACACATCCATTTGCCAGATTTCATTCCTCTGAGTACCCTTTGGGTTACATCCTGCTGGTAGTGGAGTTTGATTGTATAATGAACAAGTAGGACATTTCCTTATAATTTCCTTGGCTTGTTGCCAGGTGATGGAAAAATCCTTTTTAAAATCCTTACTATTGACATTATTTTTTTATGAATTTCTGAGGCCTCCAGTAGATTTTCTATCAATAGTTTATTGATCTCATCATTACCTTGTGCTAGAGGGCCTGGCAGACCCATATGGGATCAGATGTGAGTTATATATAAGGGATAATTCCTATTCCTGATTATATCTCATAATTGAATAAATAACAAATTTAATTCTGACTCATCAGAGATAAAGCAGAGATTCAGCAGTTTCAATATGTAAGGCCACTCTTTCTGCATACTGAGAGTCAGTAACTGTTGAGAATTTCCAAAAGATCCATTAATGACATCAGAATGGCATATAATTCTGATTTTTGAACAGAATTATAAGGACTTTAAACCACTTTACTTAAATTTTCTGATTTGTAACCTACATTTTCTGATTGGTTTGCATTGGTATAAAATGTAGGGGCTCCAGATATTGATATTTCCCTTACAATATGAGGCAGGATCCAGTTAGTTCTCTTTATAAGTTTAATTATATCCCTTTTGGGATATTTGTTGTTAATCTCTCTCAAAAAATTACTGCAAGCTCTTTGCCAAGGTTCACTTTCTGCCCATAATTTGTCAATTTCATCCTTAGTTAAAGGTACTACAATTTCTGCTGGGTTTATTCCTACTAATGAATGAAGTCTCAATTTTCCTTTTAAAATCAACTCAGAAATCTTTTCCACATAAGTTTTAAATTTTTTTACTCTGGTTATTTGGTAGAAATATTCATTCCAATATATCTTCCTTCTGCATTAAAATTCCTGTAGGGGAATGCTTAGAGGGTAAAATAACCAAAATGCAATCAAGCTTTGGATCCAAATGATCCACTTGTGTATCCTGTGTTTTCTATGCTACCAAAGCCAATTCTCTCCATTTCAGCTGATAATTCTCTTGGACTATTTAAGTCCTTGTAACCCTCTAAGGTTTTGAACAAATTACTTAGTTCATCATTTTTTACCCCAATAGTGGTCAGTAGATTGGACACGTCTCCTAATAATCTTTGAAAGCCTTTAAGAGTCCATAATCAATCTCTCCTAATTTGCACTTTTTGGGGTCTAATTTTTTGTAGACTTATTTTATATCCTAAATAATTAATAGAACCTCCTCTCTATCTTTTCAGTAGCAATTTGTAATCCCCAACAAGGCAAAATTTTCTTTACTTCCTCAAACATCCTTTCTAATGTATCTGCATTTGAATCAGCCAGTATTGTCCATGCTGATTGGCCAGTAGCCAGGCAAAAAGTATAGGTGAGGTGAGCAGACTAAAGGAATTCTGGGAAGAGGAACAGCCAGAGTCAGGAGTCACCAGCCAGACACAGAGGAGGCAAGATGACAAGGCAGAACTGAGAAAAGGTACCAACCCAAGTGGCTAAACATAGATAAGAATTATGGGTTAATTTAAGTGTAAGAGATAGTCAGTAATAAGCCTGAGCTAATGGCCAAGCAGTTATAATTAATATAAGCCTCTGTGTTTGTTTCCTTGGGGGATGTGAGTGGGAGAGATTTGTCCCAACCACCAGCTGGCTGGGTCACAGGAAAACTATACATTGTTTCTAGGAACACCCTGTTTACAGTCCCTTCTTAGGCGACCTTGTTTACCACAATTGAAACATTTGACATTACGATTTTTCTTCAAACCTCTGGAAATCACCTATCCTATCCAAGCATCATCATGATCATGAGATTCAATATTAGTTGTAACTTGGATCCATTCCTTCAAAGGTGCTGATTTTGCCTTTAATGGTTTAATTACCCTTTTGCATTGAGCGTTAGCATTTTCAAAAGCCAGAGATTCAATTCTTATCTGTCTAGCTTCTGAATTTGTTTTCATTCTATTTACTGCTGTAGTCAATCTTTGTAAGAAATCAGTGAAGGTTTCTTTTGGGTCCTGTATAACTTTTGTAAATGATTCTATTTTCTTTCCTACTTCTTCAATTCTATCCCAAGCATTCAAGGCTGCCATGCAGCATAAAGCCAGGGTTTGGTCATCATATAAATATTGTCTTTATGTATCAGCATTATCACCTTCTCCAAGAAGTTGATCTTGGCAAATTGCAATACTTCTATCACTACTTCATTGTTCAATGGCCTTAGCCTCATCCTTACACCAGGCTCTCCATTGTAATTGGGGACCAGCCTCTAAGACAGCTGTAACCAATTCTCTCCAGTCTTGAGGGATAATTCTATTACAAGTTAACCATGAGTTTAACAACAGCTTCACAAAAGATGAGTGGATGCCATGTGAGTCTATTACTTTGAATCTCCTCAAATCTAACATTTGCACAGAAATCCAGTCAACTCTTACACAGCCTTGAGGATATCTATCACTGGGTACTTCCTGTAAGGTTATTGGATAAATTAAGGTTGGTTGTTTCAAAGCCTTAGGCTATTTCTCTGTAACCTTATAATGCAATGTTGAGATTTGTTATCCTTTAAATTCTCTCTGGGTCTGAATATCTCTATGATCTGTTTTAACAAGTTTTTGTTAAAACTTGTTAAAGCACTCATATTAACCAACTTTATAAATGATAAAACAGAAATGATCAAACAAATAATATTTATAATTGACATTACATCTATCCCATCAACATTAATTATCCTCTCTTTTAATTGTTCTATTTTTAAACCATCAAATGTTATCATTTATCAGAGACCAAACTCCCACCATTGTAAAAATGTTTCCGTTTTTTTAATGTGGGAATAAACTTTCTTTTAACTAATTCTGCCCTTTAAGAAATCCCAGTTGACTCACTACATCTGCTGACAGTGACAATTCAGATGACATGTGGCACCATTCCAAGGAGGGGACTCAAATAAAGCCAAAACCCATCAGGAGAGGAAAGGAACATAAGATCCAGCCATCTGCCCCCAGGGAAGTGTATGAAAATGGCTGACTCCTGTGGTTTTGGGGGCCCAAAAACCTATAGAGTTTTCTGCAGAGAGGCTGCAACAAAAACTTAGTCAGCAGGTTAGGGAGTCTGGTCCAGGCAGGGTGGAGATTCTGGCCATTTGTAGCTTGGTCTTGAGCTGGAGAACTGCAAGGCCACAGGCAAACAGCTTTTTTGTAAATTTGTGCCCCAGCTTGGGGCTCTCGAATTTCCATAAGGCATAAAAGAGTTTTAAAAAGGCTGCTAAACATACAATAATGGAGTAAAAAACAGCTTCCTACTTATGTCTCTCATGTGGGTCATGGTACAGAGATGCTGCAGCATTTGGGCTTGAGCATAGCATGGAGGGTTCCCATATCAATACACAGAGCTGTTTCTAAGCTGTGCC
>CABHPQ010136841.1:0-40383 GCA_902168405.1 Peromyscus aztecus
TTCAGCTGATAATTCTCTTGGACTATTTAACTCTGTCCCCTTCTAGAGTATTAGCCAAATTTTGTAGTCCATCTACTGGGTATTCCCATGATACCCAGTAAGTTGGAAATGCTTCCTAACAACTTTTGAAAATCATTAAGTGTCTTCAATCAGTCTCTCCTTAGTTGTACCTTTTGGGGTCTAATTTTTTGTAGCTCTATCTTATATCCTAAGTAATTAATAGAATCTCATTTTTGTATTTTTTTGGGTGCAATTTGCAGTGCCCAGTGAGGCAAAATGTTTTTTACTTCTTCAATTATGCTTTCTAATGTGCCTAACTTTGGATCAACTAATAAGACATCATGCATATAATGATAAATTATGGTTTGTGGAAACTTCACATGAATTATCTCCAATGGTTTTTGCACAAAGTATTAGTACAAGGTAGGGCTGTTCAACATTTCCTGTGGGAAGACCTTCCATTGATATCTCTTGACTGGCTGAAAATTGTTATAATTAGGTAATGTGAAGGGAATTTTTTCTCTATCATTTTCTTGTAAGGGTAGGGTAAAGAAACAGTATTTTAAGTCAATAACTATTATAGGCCATTCTTTTGGGTAGCAGGGAGGGCAAGGGCATCCCAGTCTGTAGGGAGCCCATAGGCTGAATTACATTATTAACAGCTCTCAGATCTTTCAGCATTCTCCAATTACCAGACTTTTTTTAATAACAAATACAGGAGAATTCCAAGTGCTGGTAGATTCTTCAATGTGTTGAGCATTTAACTGCTCTTGAACCAGCTGCTCTAAAGCTTGTAGCTTCTCTTTTGTCAAAGGCCATTGTCCAACCCAGACAGGTTTATTAGTTAGTCATTTTAAAGGTAAGGAAGTTGGTATTTCTGAGTGTTCCACAGGAGTTGTGTTCCATTTATGTACAGCCTGAATGGTTGGTGATTGTTTTTTATAACTTGTTATGATATTATTCCTAGAAACATGCATTGGTCTGTATTCCTTTTCTGAGTGTGTAGGAGTTTTTATCTGGATATTCCACTGTTGTAACATACCTTGGCCCCAAAGGTTCACTGCTACATTTGCTAAGTATGGCTTCAGCCTTCCTCTCTGTCCTTTCTGGCCCTATACATTCAACCCATCTCAAACTCTGAGATATGGTTCCAATCCCTAGAAATCGGACATCTACCTCTTGAAGAGGCCAATTCTGATGTCATGATTTGGGTGTAATTATTGTCACATCTGCACCCATGTCCACCAAGTCCTCCAGAACAAGGCCATTAATTTGAATTCTAAGCTTTGGTCTTTGTTCATTTATGGAAGTCTGTCAAAATATTTGTTTTATTATGTTCTCTGGAATTTTTGATTCTTCTATCATAGCTGTTCTACTATCCATTACAGTATTGTTCTTTACATTAGGCATTGGTTTATTTAATTGTCCTGAAGAGGAATTCCCTCCACAGTGACTGGAACTGTTTGGACCATGTTTGATTCCCACCAGTAAAGTTTTACTTTGTATATCTATTATTGATCTATTATTGATCACTGGTCCAATTTCTGTGTTTGCTGCATCTTCTATATAATCCAGAAGGTTGGGGTCTCCTGTTTGGGTTATTTCTAGAAGGAGTATTATTTCTAGAAACATCCCATGTACAGTTTTTACTTATATGACCTGGTGTACCACATTAAAAGCATTTGATACCACAGGGCCTTCTTTCACCACTGGGATTTGCCTCTCCTATCCAAGTATGATTACTATAGTTAAGAGACTAAACACCATTAGTAAACTGAATCTATTCTACCAAAGGAGCTTATCTGATCTTTAATGGTTTAAGTATTCTTTTGCATTCTGTATTAGCATTGTTGAATGCCAAAGACTCATTTAATACTTTTCTTAATTTTTTATCTGACACAGCTTTTGTTAGAGCTGTGGTCAGCCTTTGTAAAAAATCAGTGTCAAGGACTCAGTTAATACTTTCTTAATTGTTTATCTGACACAGCTTTTGTTAGAGCTGTGGTCAACCTTTGTAAAAAAAAATCTCATGGTCCCTGAAATATCTTCATGTATATGTAAGTTGGTTTTCCTAGGTCTGGAATTTTTTCCCAAGCATTTAGAGCTGCTGTATGGCATAGGGATATTGTATGCTCATCATAAGTGGCTTGTACATTCCTATCAGTGAAACATCCCTCACCAAGAATTTGATCTTGGGAGATCTCAAAACCTCCAGGCAGCTTCAAGACCCTCTCAGCACCTCTGCAGCTGGGGAAGCATCATGATCAGGGAACCAGGCAGCTTCTCAGCAGGTTCTGAGAGTGATGGTGAGACTATGCAAGCCATGGCCTGAGGCAGGGAGCTGGTGTACAGGGAGGGGTGGAAAGCCACACTCATGGTGGCATTTCACCAGTCTGGGGGCTACACTTGTTGGGGGATCTGAGACTGGACTCAGCTGCTCCCTTGCTTCAGGAATGGAACCGCGGAGGTGCTCCATGGTTATACAGAACTTGGCAGGTGGGTGCAGATGCCCATGAGCCTGGGAGTAGGAAGGAAGGGAAGGGAAGAATACTACATGGAGGTTATGGGCTGTATGGGTTATAGGGTTGAATGGGTAAGCGTTTGATGCACAGAAAGGTGGGAATTTTAAAAAGGAAAGGGAAGTGTGGTAAGTGTGGAAATCATGCCATAGCAGCCACAGAGGAGGCTGAGGGGAGAAGCCATCTAGGCCTTTAGAGTTTACCTCATGTGAGCACCAGATATTGGTTGAAGTGTTAAGGTAAATTCCACATAGTTATAAGGGAGGTTTATTTGGGAGATTTACTTACAACATATAAAGGGATAGGTTACAGGGTCTGGGAGAGGTGAAGTGCAGTGAGCAGTGTTCTCCAGAGAACACCACTTGGCCTACCATCCAACATCCAGGATACAAGGAACCAAGAGAGCACCATGTTGCTGGAGATCTTCTCTCCAGCTCCCAAGTCCCGCCAGTCTCCAGCTACAAAGTCCAGCCAGTCCCAGAGCCCACTTACAAAATAAACACACAGAGGCTTACATTATTTAAACTGCTTGGCTATTAGCTCAGGCCTATCATTGTCTAGCTCTTACTCTTATATTTAGCCCATTTCTATTAATCTATGCTTTGCCACGTGGCTCGTGGCTTACTGGTACCTTACATCTTCCTTGTCCTGGCAGCTGCTCCAGGCCATCTCCTCTATCCTTTCTCCTTCCTCAATTCTCCTCTCTGTTAGTCCCGCCTATACTTCCTGTCTGGCTACTGGCCAATCAGTGTTTATTGATGCAGAGGGATATCCACAGCAGCACCACATCCAGATCTCAGGTCTTAAGGGCTTCCATCTAGGCCCCACCTCAGGGCGGGCCATAAGTAGGCATGACAGTTACTAGAAACCTCAGAGTGGGTAGTACTTCCAGTTGAAAGCTGGAATATTTACCCACTACACTTGATGACTTGTCTGGTTCAAGAAGATGGCTGCTTCAGGATCCATGTCCCCCATTACTAAGAGGTTTTGCTAGGTTTACACTCATAGATTCCATGGAGTTTCCATTGCATTAGGTTTCTATCTTATCTCAAAAATGCCCCACATTTCCAGTCATTTCTCTCAGTATTTTCTCCCATCCTCTAAGATACCTGATCCCTCTTGTTCCCAACCCCACCTACCTGAGTCCACCTGAAAAATTATTCTATCTCCCCTTCCAGGGAAATATTTGCTTGCCTTCTTAAGCCCTCATTGTTACTTAGCTTCTGGGGTCTGTGAATTGTAGTATGATTATCTTTTACTTATAGCAAATGTCCACTTATAAATGAGTACATAATGATGTTTTCTGTACCCTTATAACCCTACCAACACAGTAAGGCAGATCAAGCTGTATTAAAAAGTAAAAGACCAGGTTTTTTGCAGCAAAGAATTCCTGGATGAGTCCTGCAGCCTCTAGAGAGCAAGGCAGGGGAAGAGGGTATCAGAGAAATCACAAGGCCGCTATCCTAAAGGAGGGGCCTGAAATACCCTGCAGGCCTAGGAGGATGATAAGTCCTCTATAAGCTGAGCTTATGCCCAATTATAAGCTTTGGGTGGGGGCTTGGGAAGCTGGCAGCCACCGGGGAGGAACTGAACTTGGCAGCTTTCTGAGAGGGCAGGTTTTGAAGAGAGAGGAATGGCCAGATCAAGCAGGGGTGAGCTGGAGATCCCAGCCGAACATCCTGACTTTTTTGGATACATGAACAGTGGTTCAGCTCTCACTACTTTCTGCTGTCATGGAACAAATTGGGGAGGAGGCATCAGGAATCGATGAGCTGATGCTCATCAGTAGGTATGGGTGAAGAAGCATTTAGTTAACTGCCAACCTGGAGACCCCAGGATACTTTTCCATGAGGAAGTACAGAAGGCAAGTTGCTAGGAGAAAAAAAAAATGATCATTCACATCAGCCCAGGGAACAGGACTAGCCATGGGGTCAGCCATAGTCTCCATGGGGGCTAGTCAAGAAGATTGTTACCACCAGCCCTAATAACACGGCTATCCATGGGAAGAGTGAAGACTGCCAGAAAGGCTGGAATGTTGACCAGGTCCAGGAAGAGAAGGCTGCTTTATTTGCTGTCCAGGTTCTGCAAAAAATCTGGGACTAGGGATGTGCAGACAGCAGTTGGAGCAGTCATTAGTCTTTAACTAGAAATCTGCTGGAATGGATATATATTAAGAGCAGGAAATAAAGTTAATTACTTTTAGGGGGAAGTTTTTTTTAGGTTTACATTTGAAATTTCCAGGTCCACAGCCCTGGTAACTAGGGGAAGTATGTTCCAAAATCAGGGAAAGGAGAAGAGGTCACATCCCCATCAGGAATAGGCAGGTGGGAAACAGATTTGTTGACTGGAAATACTTCTCTGAAGTCAATTTTGACCTGTGAGAGGTGGATTCAAGTAGATCTCCTGAAGCTTATAAGAATCTTTTATTTATTTATGTATTTGGAGGCAAAACTTCCAGATATGTTAGCATGTTAGCATTGTAATTATTTGTAGTCTGTACTGAAATTCACATTGTAGAAAAGGCAATAGACTCATGCCTTTGAGTCATAGTAAAAGGCTGTGAACCTAAAAATAATTTTGGTTAAAAGTATTAACATTTTTCAAGAAGACTGGGTGTATAGAGAGTAAGCAAATGTTTTAAATACAATCAGAAGCATTTTTAACTTTATATAAAACCAACCATAGGAAAATTTAAAATCTTGAGATTGTGACTATGATAATAATAGCCAGTGTTTACAAGAGCCAGGTTAATAGCTTATCAGAACTTTATTTATTAATATTAGAACAGTGAACCTTTAAAGTATTAATATAGCAATAGCATAGTGAGGGAAAGTAAGAAATAAAAGAAATCTGAAACATTTTATACACCTTAGGTCGTCTTTTTATACCCTCACAAATTATATCCACATACCTCAAAACAACTTTTCAGACCCACGTCACCCAAGATTCTTGTCCGTAGAGCTTTATAGCTTGCATTTACATACTTTGAAGAATATATGTATAATTATACTACATATATGTATATTTATACTACATATATACAATTTATATTTATAAAAATGTTTTAAAATATTTTAGCTCCTTAAATCTCATGCTTTTATAACATTAGACCTTGTATAAGCTTTCCACTATTTTTTATCCAGTTGTTTAACATGAAATATATGTGGTTGATTACTCAAGCATTTAATATAAAGCCAATAATTTGAAATAAAGGAATACTAAAAAGGTATTTTGAAATCTAATTGGTGAGTTCATCTCTTTTTGGAACCTGATCGCAAAGCAAACTGTTTTTATACATTGTAGTAGCTTTAAGGAAGTGAGGCCTGTGGACTGATTTTTACGAAAAAAAGAGAACTCAGAAGGCAGTTGAATCCTTGCGAAACTGGAACTGGGTGTTTGTCACTCTTAAAGCTACAGTAAATCAATATCCTCAAAGACTTCAAAAGGACAAATTATAACTGTAAATCTAAATGGTACATGTATCAATTTAAATGCCAGAGACCCATTACCTAAACAGGTTAACACAGGCTCTGGTGATCTTTTGGGATAGTAATTGTAGGTCTTTGGCTGTCATACAGGACAGCATTTAATCTTTAGCTGTCATAGAGAGCAGCATAGGACTTTGGTTGCCAGAACCAGGTCTGAGATTATTTCTCTGAAAAGGAGTAATTTAGGGAATTGACCTCACTTTGATCAGGCAAAGTAGGGTGATCAACCCAAAAGTGTCCAAAGTTTGAGCAACACTCTAGCAACTAGCAAGGCATGGGGCTGTTTTAACTCAGTGGTTGGTGTTACCATTATCCAAATGGAGTTGTTATGCCCCATTTATTTTTTATTTTGGTTACCTTAAGGTTTCTCTCTAGCAAGGGGCAGTTCTGTCTATTATTGGAAGCTTAAACATTTTAAATGCTAAATTTTGAAGATCTCTGAAGAATATATTTTAATAGAAATTTTATTTTTAATGACTTGTTTTAGGCTTAATTTTGAACACTTGCACAGAATGCAAATTAAGGCTTATTTTTATAATTAATTATATTAGTATTTGTAATTAATTATCTTAGTATTTAGCATGACTATGAGTACAATTTTAAACATATTAAACAATTGATCATTTATAAGGTGACTGACCATTAACTTGTACTTCTTAATTACCTTTAACAGTTTAGAATAAGCTAATAGCTTTCATAAGACTAGATTTTTTTTTATTTTATTTTACAATATAATTCAACTTTACGTATCAGCCATGGATTCCCCCGTTCTCCCTCCTCCTGCCCCGCCCCCCTCCCCCTGGCCCACCCCCCATTTCCATCTCCTCCAGGGCAAAGACTCCCCCCTAGGATTGAGATCAACCTGGTGGACTCAGCCCAGGCAGGTCTAGTCCCTTCCTACCCGGCTGAGCCAAGGGTCTCTACTAAGCCCCAGGTTTCATACAACCAATTCATGCACTGAGCACAGGACCCGGTCCAACTGCCTGGATGCCTCCTAAACAGAGCAAGCCAATCAACTGTCTCACCCATTCAGAGGGCCTGATCCAGTTGGGGGCCCCTCAGCCATTGTTCCAGTTCATGTGTTTCCATTTGTTTGGCCACTTGTCCCTGTATTCTATCCATCCCTGGTCCCAACAACTCTTGCTCACATAAACCCTCCTCCTTCTCGCCGATTGGACTCCTGGAGCTCCACCCGGGGCCTGACAGTGGATATCTGCATCTAGTTCCCTCAGTCACTGGATGGGGTTTCTAGCATGACAATTAGGGTGTTTGGCCATCCTATCATCAGGGTAGGTCAGATCAGGCTATTTCTCGACTATTGCCAGTAAGACTAGGATTTTATGCTCTTTCTCCACAAGGTTTATCCTTTAAAAATAATTATTTTGAATTATTTTGATCTTCTTGTATTGAAAATAAAACTTTTCATCATAGAAACAGTCCATAGAGAGAGTGGCCATTTTACTGATTTTTCCATAGTGCACCATGCTGATCTGAGTGACATCTAGTCCAGGGTTGCTGCTCAGGTCCATGTCTGGGTCCATTTCCTTGTAGCAGCCAGGTCTTGGCTGATGGTCATGGCTCCTGTTAAAAACCAGGGCCATGCAGAAGACTGGGGTCTGGTCAGTCACCTGATATCATGTCTGTCAGTGTCTGAGGATCATGCCATTGCTGGGAACAAACTGATCTGGGTGTTTGCTACTCCCACCTGGGGCCAAGGAGACCTCCCATAATGGGTCACTGCCTAGGGCCATGTATGGGTCTGTGACCATAGAGTAGTTAGGGTCTCCGGTTGTGCCCATGGATCCTGTTAACACTGAGGGTTCTAGAGATGCCCAGGGACTGGTCATCTACCTGAAACATGTTGGTGGCTGAGAGGCATGCTGTCGAAGTGGCCATCCTGATCTGGATGGCTTGTGTCACCAACTAAGCAATAGTGATTTCCAGGCCAGAGCTTCTGCCAAGGGCTAGGTCTCAGTCTGTGGTCTTGCTGCATCTGGAGTCTATGATGATGTCCATGGACCATATTAATACACTGGATCATTGAAGCCATGCTGTGCTGAACCTACCCTGCCCTTCACTGATGCTGGCATTGCTGCAACCCAGCCCTTACTAGACACTGCAGCAGGACAAGTGGCCCTACCCCTCAGGAGAATGCTTGCCCCAGCACTAGGAAAATATGGCCCCAACTCTCACCATAGGTGTGTACCTCATCTGGCACTACACTAGAGATGATCCTATAGTTAGGAACACAGGTGAGCTGACCCTGAGGGCTTGAGAGTGGGAGAGCTGACCCCACCCTCTCTCCTCTGCCGTGTGCTGGCATGAGTTGAGAGAAAAGATGTCACCCCTTCCTCATCTATCACCTCCTGTTGCAGATGAGAGGGCTGGTCCCTGGTCACAAGAGTCAAATAACTGACAATGACCATTACCTGCTGCATAATGTGAGAGAGTGGGCTCTGCTTCCCATCTTGGCAACACACTAGAGCTGACCCTGTTGTTTGGGGTGGAAGTGAGCCAGCCCTGAGGGTGTGAGAGAAAGAGCAGACCCTGCTCTAACTCTTCCGCACCCTACAGTAATCAGGAGAGAGGGCCCTGCACTTCCCCTGGGCAAAACAGTAGAGCTGGTCCTGCTTGTGTGATTTGGGTGAGCCAAATGTGAAGACATGAGAGTCGGAGATCTGGTCCCATTCCTTGCTGCAGGCTGCATTAGTTTAACTAGCCAATGCAATGCTGGAGAGCTCACCTAGGTAGTGATGATGAGGGAAAGCTGGCAGGCTGATCAACCCAGCTACCACCCAGGCACAGAAGCAGCACTATGAGATGGGCCATTCCAACACCCAGTGAATCTATGAACTGTTGGAGTATGTGAACAGGATGGACCTATAGATACAAAACAGCAAGATCTCAATGACACAGGAAAACAGCAGGACATCCTAGAGGAGCCCAAGTGACAGCCTATTATCAGTGGTGAGGCAAAAACAAGAGACCTCTAGCCAAACCAATGACCCCAGACAATGAACACTTGCAAGTGAAGATGAATGAACTAAAGGGGTAACTGTGACTCAATGGACTACACTACTCCCTCCACAACAACATTCTTCTCCTTATTTTGTTGTTTGTTTTTGTTTTGTTTTGTTTATGGTTTTGTATTTTTCCAGTTTTTTTACTTTATTTTACATACTAATTATAGTTCCCCCTGCCTCCCCTTCTCCTGCAACCCACCTTCCCCCATCTCCCCTACATTCCTCAGAGAATATAAGACCTCCCTTGGGGAGTCAACAAAGTCTAGCATATAAAGTTGAGGCAGTACCAAGCCCCTCCACCCTGTGTCAAAGTGTAGAAAAGTATCCTACCCTAGGAAATTAGTTCCACAAAAGCCATTTCATGCAGAAGGGATAAGCTGTGGTCCCACTGTCAGGTGCTCCATAAGCTGATCTAACCACATAACTGTCACTCACATTCAGTGGGCCTAGTTTGATCCCATGCATGTTCCCCAGGTGATAGGCAAGAGTCCATAAGCTCCCACCATCTTGGGTCAGCTGTCTCTGTGGTTTTCCCCATCATGATCTTGACATAACTTGCTCCTGTGATCCCTCCTAACTCTCTTAACCTGAAGTCTAGGAGTTCAACCCAGTGCTTGGTTGTGGATCACTGCATCTATTGCCATCTGTTACTGAATGTAGTTGTATGCGGACTATTATTAGGGTAGTCATTTATCTGATTATATGGGAAGATGAATTCAGTATAAGATTCATGTTACATTGGACAATACAAATCAAGAGAAGGAAAAAAACCCAAAGAAAGCTCAAGATTCAGAGACCCACTCATTCATCCACTCAGGATTCACACAAAGACACTAAACTGGGAGCCATAATACAAATACAGAGATCCTAATCCTGATCCATGCAGGCCCTGTGCTTGTGATCTCACTCTCTGAGTTCATATGAGCTTTGGAAATGGTGATATAGAGGGGCTTGTATTGTTGTTGTACAACCACTGCGGTTTTTACACTCTTTTTGCTCCCCACTGTGAGGAGTCTTGAGCTCTGAATGGAGAGATTTATTTAGTGCTGGTTGTTTCAAGATCTCTCATCTTCTTTATAGTGTCTGGTGGTGGATCTCACTATTTGTACCCATCTGCTGTAGGAGGAACCTTTGCTGATGACAAGGGAAGAGACACTGGTGTTTAAGTATAGCAGGATATCATTAGGAGTCATCTTATCACTATTTTTTTTCTTTCATAAATCTGTATTACTTAATGTTATCCTAGGTCTCTGTGTTATCTAGACTCAGGGTCTTGAGCATGTAAGCAGTGTAGGGTAAGGTTTATCTTGTGGGGTGTGCCTTAAGTCAAAGCAGTTATCTGTTGGTTACTAGCTTTTTGTCACCATTGCCCCAAAATATCTTTCAGGCAGTACAGCATTGTGTGTATAATGTTGGTAGCTGGCCAAGTGTTTACATTTTCTTTTGAGAGCTTACAGAGTAGTTCCTATACCAAATACAACTGGAACATGTAAGAAAAGACTCTATGTAGGAACTGGCTTGATGTCTCCATCTTCAGTGATTTCTGTAGGTGCCCTCTTTAGCAATGGAACCTTGCTGTCAGTGTGTGGAGAGCAATCTTTACTTTTGGCAACATCCTGGGTTTTTTTTTTCTGGATCCTTATGGGTTACTTTTGGCCAACAACTCAATTAGATTTAATCCAATCTGGGTACTAAAAAGCTTCATTTTGTGTAAAAAGATGAACAGTTGGGACTCTGTGTACTGCAACATTGACAATTTCAATAGAATGCCTTCATGTCCATGTATATAAAAGGAAGTTTCAACTGTAATAGGGTTCTATAATAACCTTCAAATGGCCTTAGATTTTAGATATTTCTCTCCATATTCTCTCCCATAACCTCTTCTCCCCTTTCTTTCCTCACTTGATCCTCCCATTATAGCCTTCCATACTTAGCCATCCCTAACTGTCTATTCAATATCACTTGTCTAATGAGATCTAACTATTCCCCCCAGTCCCTCATCCTATACAAACTATGTGGTTCCATCAATTGTAGCTTAACAATTACTTCACAGCTAATATCCACATCTAAATAAGCAAATATATGCAATATTTATATCTCTGATTTTATAATATCTCACTTGTTATGATTTTTTTCTCATTCCACCCATTTTCCTGCAAATTTCATGATATCACTATTTTATCAACTGAATACTCCATTGTAGAAATGTTCCACATTTTCTTTATCTATTCTTATGTTTAGGAGAATCTATGTTGGTTTGTAAATTCTGACTATTATTAATGGATTAACAAGGAACATAAATGAGCAAGTATCTTAGCAGTAGGATGAAACATCCTTTGGATATATGGTTTAGCATGGTTTAGCTAGATCTTGAGGTAGATTGATTGCCATCTTCCAGACAAACTGCCACACTGATTTTCATAGTGACTCTGTGGTTTTGCACTCCTATCTGCAATGTAGGAGTGTTCTTACTTCACATTCCTGCCAGCTCTACTTTCCCTTGTGTTGTCGATCTTTGCCATTTTGACAGGTGTAAGATGAAATCTCAGTGTAGAGTGGATTCATAATGATATGACTGCTAATGATGGTGAACTTTTCTTTAAGTGTTTCTCAGCCATTTGAGTTTCCTCTTTCCCATTCTGAGGGCTACTGCATTGTCCAAATGACATTGTCTTTGCCACCTGGAAGCTTCTCAGATAGACAGACAAAACAGCATTCACACAGGCAAAGAATATCCTCATACAACAGACATTAAAGATACTACTTCCTGTCATGAACATTACTGCTCATACTTCTTGTATGTCTCTAATAAGCTCTGTCTACTAAGAACTATTTTTGACACAAAACTCATTTGAGATGTCTGATGTGATCCAAGTCAGCTCCTACAAATGGTAATCAGAGCTTGTTAGGAAATTTGCCCAAGAGGAATTGTGTCTGCGAACTTCATGTCCAATGACATGGATGTAATCATAAAGGATATTGAGGGAAATGAAATTAGTATCTCTTAATAGTCACCTGGATTTAGAAACTCAGATGCAGAGCCCTAGGCTGGAGAATAATTATGAATCCTCCAGAGGTAAATAACACACTGAAAACAAAGTACTGAGATTCCTAAAATATATTGCATTCCTTAGCAATGATTTTAATAATAAAAAGAGACACATAGATGGGTTCATGCATAATTGATACGTGAGATTCTTCCTGACTCTTCATGCTGCACTTTGCTCAGGCTCTCATCTCAGCTACATTACAAAGATGTTGTCTTTGATCTTTGTCTTCCTGGTCCTGAAGCCTCCCTTACTTCTCTGCAGTTTGACTGACCCTGTGTGCTTTTTGAGAATGAAAGACAAGAAAAACCCAAAAGAAGATAAAGAAATTGACTGTTTCTTTTCCATTTATACAGATAGTAGAAACATGAAAAATGATTATTTCAGTGGAAATCTAGATAAGCAGTAAGTACCTCTTTCATTTTTGAATCCTTGTTTATCATGGTATATGATACATTCTAGCACGGCTGAGAGGTAGAACGTTTATCTGTGTGTCTTTTTTCTGTGTTTTCTTCCTATCTCTAGGACATTACCCAAATATATTTCATGTTTACAGAAGGTTATTGTAATATTTATGATGGTTTAGGGGTTAGCTTGCTTTTTTTTTTCAAGTCACAGATTCCAGTCTGGAAGTTGAATGAATGATCCATGCTATCAACATTGCTTCTAGAGACAATCCTTAAATATGACAATTCCCAACTGCTGTCATGTGATATCCCTAACAAACATAGTACTAAGCACTGCTTTTAGTTTATTTCATAGAGGTTACAATAAAGTGGTCTTTCTTTCATCTGCTATGTTTTTTTGCTCATCAGCTTAGAATACCCAATTCCTACACAGAGGGCCTTGGTATATCTGCCCGGACTTTTAGTTAGACATATCAAAAGGTACTGACATTTTTGTTCAAATAATCTATCTGTCATAATTTCACAACTGTTGTGTTCTTTGATTCCACAGCTGAAATCAGGTGTGGAAAAACAATGTCTGTTCACTATGAGAATTTTATGCCATCCTTACCTTTACATTCAGTTTCACGTGCAAAGTCATTTTTTATGGAATAAACATCAGACCTATTTTCAAAGTTCTAGATTAGAAACACATGAAGCTTCCAATTAGAATACCCCAGTAGACAATTTATTCATTTGTTAGAATAGAGGGTGCCGCTGCAAGCAATGACTTCCTGTTTCCCTTTTAATGTGTTAGAATAAAAGTGTTGCCTGTGGTACCTGCTAACAGTTGAAAGCAGAGTACTAAGGTTGCAAATGTATCCAACTTGCCCCATCCTGAAGGCCATTTATTGACTTAAAATTTGTCATTTCTCATTTTTACTGTATATGTTTTCATTTATTATATTTATTACACTTTTCAATCTCATTCTCCTCTTTCTCTAATTATATAAAACAAATGTGTTTATTGTGAGAATGAGTATACTACACAATCTTAGATTTATATGCTTAACCACAGTTTTCCTATATCATTAAGTTTACTAGTTGAGATTTCAGGTGAGAAAACTGTTACAATATCTCTTGGAGTTTGATAGGGAAAATATCAAAAATAACATTCTTGGGTAAGAATTTGGGTAAGAACAAATTTCTAGATGTGGCATTGTATATGTGTGAGGATCATCACAGTGAAGTTTTCAGTTTTAGCAAAGTTGTTTTTTCAGTTTTTAATACCATATCCCAGTGGGACATTCAAAACAGGTGAAAGTGTATGACTGTATTATATAAGAGAGATCTTAGAAGAATTGAAAAATTGCAGTAGCAATGAAACAATATCCTATGTGTTGAATACGCATCTGTTTATCAAAAATATCATTAGGTTTGAAGGAGAGTGTGGAACAAAGGGCAAGTGATCATATAGTAGCTATAAAAGTAATATTCTGGTAATGTGGAGATGACACAGACATCCAAATGATCAGATAAATGAGGAAGAATGAAGGGGTGTTTGAGTAGAATTTGAACAAAATCTTTCACCAATACATATGTCATGTCTCCCCTCAGTCTATGATTATCCTCAAATTGCAGGCAAGCTGTGCCCTGAGAGTCAAGGAAAGGAGGTTTTTAATTCATCTCGTTCACTCTCAGATTTCACCAGCTAATCAATCATTATGCCTCAGTGATGTGATCTCCTATTTAAGATTATGAGAAATTTTATGTCTGAAATTCTGGCACTTGAAATCACAGGGTATTTCTATATCTATGCTTACATATTTACACAACACAAGATGAGAGAAGCCCAGAAAAATGCTCTAATTTCTCCTAACTTATGAGTAATAAAGAAAATGGCAAGGCAAATGTTTCCTTCCTAGACCCATTTGTTTGCATTTTTACCAATACAAATAATCAATTCATATAGAAACTGTCTCATGGAAGCATAAATGCCTCATTTGAAAAAACACAGTCCTGATTATTTCCTGAATTTTCTTCATATACATGTATGTTCATTCATTACGGACTGGGATTGTTGTACCTAAATTCCTATTAAGCCTTTTTTTATTACATAGCAAGCATCTTTCCAAATTAGTGCATGTTTCTTTTCCTGTTTGTGACTAAACAGCAGTTTTTGTTTTATGGGTATTCAGTATTATTTTCTAAGCAATATTTGGAGGATTCTAAGCATGATTAGAAACATAATATCACAATTAATAAAGCAAATGAATTTATAGAGAAACATACTGGATTATTAATGCAACTATATCATGTTTTATCTAATTAAATAAAGAAATAATATCAGGTCACTGTGAATAAATTATGACTTTCTGAAACATGGCCATGATGAATGAGATTCAGCAAAACTAAACACATATTCATCATCTCAAAAGAGACTCTTGTGTGAAAATAAGTATGGTATTATGAAGAGACCTACTAGTAAATTCTTTAAGGTGATTTTTAGCTATTTTTGAATAGCATGGTTAAGGCAACTGGATCATGAATTTTAAAGGGAAATACAATAGCATATATATTTTTTCAAACTATTTCTACGAATGTCTGATGCAATCACAGTGAACATAGAGGAGAAGCGATAGTTCAGGCATTTATTTTCTTAGGCTTTGTAGAGAACCAGGAACTTACTTTGTGACAAATTAGAGAATTTAATATAAACTTACTGTATACGTATTCATTTTAAAACTTAAAAACAACTTAACTTAAAAACAAATAGTATGTTCCATATATTCTGCAAATGCTCTGAATCTTCATAGCTATCACCAGACGTAATTTGTCAGAACTGTTTGTTTATACAGTTCCTGGTCATCCTACATTTCTGAGTTAAATGAACACTTAGGTGTGTCATTTCACAAACAAAATTTCAATTATTCTAACTCCTCTCTTGACATACATAATCAGAATTTCTCTGTAGCTGAGAAAGGATTCTTCTTGTGGCATTCATTATTCTCCATAAGTTGGAATTTGATTGACAGATGAAAGAAAAGTTACCATTTTATATGTATTTACTCTCTACATTTCTAACATGTTGTAGATTAGATGTGAGGGATACACAAATGCTTATATCGTATATTGTTTATCAGGTCAGCATTGTTTATTTATACTCAATAAACAAGAAATTAAGTTATTGATATGTGTACCCTCCATTGGAATTGGGTTCCCAATTTTGAGTATAATTTTCTACTATTTATCCAAACCACACTGAAAATATTCTAGTCATACATGTTTCCCATATGGATGTGATGAGAGGGAACCAAAGCAATCAATCGCTATTTGGATCGCGTCTAATCTCCAAACTGTGAGCCTACCTGAACAATGCAGGAAGGATTCACTTATTTTTTTTCACATAATTACACCAGCTTGTATTGTCTATTTAAAATTTTATTACTCATTTGAAGATTTCATGGAATGCATTATGATAATATTCACATACTACCAACAACTTCCTCAGATCCATGCCTCTTTCCCAATCACCCTACTTTGTTTCATTTTTTTTAATGCTTCAAGGCCAATTTGTACTGTCCATATGCTCTTGAATATATGCCCTTCCACTGGACAATGGTTAAGCCACCAAAATGTTGTATTTAAAAAAGTGTAAACTAGCTTTCCATCTTTCAGTATCTATCAATTGTCAATATTAGTCTAGTTTCTAGTCATCTTCTTTGTTGAGAAAACTTTGGAGTAAGTTTCTTTCTATTTTCTAAATATAGTGATTTTACATAGACTGATGAGACTTGTGACTAAATGAAGCCTTCTAATTTGAAAGTTTATAATGTCTCTATACTTTCACAGATGGAAGCAGAAGATAATGTGTTGTATCCCAGAGACAAACCTCACCTGATAAACTCTAGGTTTTCTACAGATTAAAAACAATAACCATGACTGATAAGTAGAGGTCTCTCAAGGATATGAAAAAATGTAGCATCATTGATGATGGCATAAAGTAACAATGGGTACTTTTTGAAATATAAAGCAGTAAACTATTGAAGATTTTATATAGAAAGCTTCCAAAAACTAAAGGGGAAAAAGCACAAATCTAAAACAACTAATTTGTTTGTTTTGGGAGTTTCTGTTTCTGTTAAGTTACATTTTATGGTCTGCTTGTTTAAAAAAATGAATGTTAACATAGACAAATGTGTGCATCCATCATCACAGTCAAATTCCAACTATTTAGACCATTTCACTATGAATCATGATAATATATCCTTCAGCTTTCATCTTTTATCCACTCATTCCTGCCTATTCCTAAACCTACATTCTATCCCATACAGCTCAATTGGGGCTTTTCATATGAATGAGATAATCTGCTTTTTGCTCTTTTATGCTTTTCTTATCTAATATAATATTTTCCCAGGGCCATCTACATTATCACACATAAAACATATATCCCCTGTATTTTTATTGAAAATTTATTTTTCACACATTATATTTGATTATAGTTTTCACTCCCCCACACCTCTGAGATCCTGTGCACTTCCCCTCCGATCTGAACTAACACCATTTCTTCCTCTTGATGGAAAACAAAGACTCTTCTAAGTAATAGTTAGAAAATAAGATAAAACTAAAACAAACAAATCAGAATAGGAAAACATAATCAATCAAACAGAAAAAATAAAAAGAAGGAGATACACATATAGATAACAAGACACACACATTCTTATGCACAAGAGTACCACAAAAACACAAATGCCTTAGTATAAATTTGGGACCTGGTCTTAAAATAACTTTTAAAGCTCTGAAAAATATGATGATATAATGAACCTTCAAATACCATTGAGTTTATTTTGGGCTCATTTACTTATTGTTGTTTTGGTACATTCCCTATCAGTGTTCTGTTCAGAAAAAAAAAAAAAACTTTACTGAAATGAGTTCAAGACTCATTTGAGTATATGGGGTATATGAGAAAACATATACCCCAGTTTTCTCTTTTAAGAGATCCAGCATATCGAGTCTTACATTGTTGTCCACCCAGAGTTGAGTTTTGTGCTGAGTGGTAGATATGGACAAATTTGTGTCCTTTTCCATGTATCCATTCAGTTTAGACAGCAATACTTGTTAAAGATGTTTAGCTTTTCCACTGTGTATTTCTGGCTTCATTATCATAAATTAGATGTCCATAGAAGTGTATTCTTAGTCTGAGGCTCTAAGTCCTTTCTATATATCAACATGTCTGCTTTTGTGACAAGTTCATTCTGTTTTTATTAGTACAGCCATGTAGTACATTGTGATACCGTAGTGATATTACCAGTAATTATTTCATTATTTAGAATTGTTTCAGCTATCCTGGGTATTTCTGTATTCCATACCAATATTAAACTCTCCCTTCAAGTTCAAAAATATCTAAATTGTGTATTATTGTCTAGTCTATATCTATGACATACTAACATTTCACAGAAGAGTAATTACAGTGAATGAATGGGAGAATTTAATTTTAACAATACATATCCATCTCCAGTATAGAATGGCAAGGGCCTAGACAATGTGGCATAACTTCAGGTCTTTCTGAGAAAGAGATAATTGTAAGAAATAAAAAAATAAGACACTGCCAAAAAGACTGATTCCAACATGAGCATTAAAAATTTATGGAATATGTAAATGATTCAATCAATTCCATAACAAATTCACAGCCACAATTTATCTCTAGTGATAATAATATCTATTTAGGCACAAAGCAATACAGAAAATATGGATGAGGCTAACACTGCCTGGGAATCCAGCTCCTACAATTGCTCTAGGGTTGTAAATAGAATGCCTTCAGAGTAGTGGGATTTTAGGAATCTTTCTTGTTTGAGGGTCTTTAGGAATAAGTTTCTATCTCAGGGAATCAGACTCACAAACAGGATGTGATGGCCGTGCTCTTTACTTCTCTGCAGCTTCAGTGTTCTCTCAAATTCCAATTTTCTTGCTACCATTGTCCTACTCTGCTACATACACTTTTAACAGGAGGTTTTATGCAGTCAAAAGAAAAGTTACAAAAGCTGCATCTAAAGGTCATAGCACATTCCTTGAGTAAATGATAAGGAGCAGAGCCATTTACCAAGGCAACACATAGGCGGGGCATGGTAGCAATGAAAGCTTCCTAAACCTAAAAATATATTTTCTTATCATGTTTGTAAGCTCAGATCATAAGGAAGGGAACTTGTACCCCTATATTCAAGGTTGGGAGGCCAGACCATCTTCTGTAGCCCTGGCTAACTGTAAAAAAATTTTCTGACATAAGTCTGTTTCTCTCTGGACCTGGTTATTTGATTAATTGTTATTTGGGACCTAAATAATAAACAGTTAGTTAACAAATCCTTTAGTTTTATATCATAAATTGAGGTTAGAAGTTTGTACAGAGTGTTAATTGGAAAAGAATTTAATAGGGAGTGGCCACACTTCTGTTATCAACTAGGCCTGGCTAGAGAATCTTGCATAATATTTTAGGTTGTTTTGTAATTAATAAATGTAGTTAGACATGCACGACTCTGATCTTGTGCATATCTGTAAAGTTATAACTTATGATATGTTTACAGAGAAATTCAGTCTAAATTGAATTTGTTCTGAGTCCCCAGATCATCCAATAGTATATGGCTTGTGTTAGAACTGAGAAGAAATTGCTGTTTTCTTTATGCCAGTCTGAGCAAGTGATTAAAAAAAGAGGGCCTAAGTGTCTTACAGTCCTCATAGAATGTTGGATGTAGTTATTAAGCATATCCTATATGAGAGATGCTAAAGTAAATCTATTACACAGGACATATCAGGACAAATCTCAACCATACCAACTTGAACCCAGGGTCAGTTCTGTAATACAAAGCTGAGCATGTATGTTGAAAGGCATCAGTACAGCATAAGGGTCCATATGAAGAGAAAGGAGCTCATTCCTCACTGGAAGCATGTATAGTCATATCCAACCTTATATCACTAAATATTGAACATCCTCAAATACAAAATGAAAACAAGAAAGTATGTGAAAGGAAAGAGGGAGGATAAGAAGTATTATGCTATTTTCATTACCTATGAATCCCTCAGGCTTTTAAAAGGATTTGACACAGGCAGATTTGGTTACCTAGTCTTCATACCCCCAGCAAAATCATAACATTGTCCAGTTCTGCCTCTGTATAAATGTATAGCATTCTAGATAGCAGATAATACAAATGTATTTTTCAATATTGTAAATGTTAGAAGTATACAATGAAGGCATGAGCAGATTCAACATTAACCAGTACAAACTTTTCTAGTGTCTGAAGGGCATGTATATATTTTACAAAGTTTGCAGATAATAGGATGGAACTGTAGGAAACTTCAAAGTAAAAAGGCAGTCTCATTGGTATGAAATCCACTCCCCCCAAAGAAAACCTTTATGAATCTTAATATTCTCCCACAGGACTCACATTCTCATACATCAAATAAATAGGACTTTTGTCATCATAGCAATGGGTCCAAATAAGAAGAATTCAGTGCAATCTCCCATTTAGTGCAATATAAAATTGTCATGATTGGAACCTAATCTCTCATGAAGAGTGTGCTCTGTTTTCAGGTTGACACCTAAGAACATCCACTTGATTTTCTCTCTTTATTTTGCCATGGAAGAAATCAATAGGAACCCTCATATTTTACCAAACGTTTCTCTGCTAGTTGACATCAAATGTAACCAGGTGGCTGACAGAAGGAAATCTGGTTCTACTGCAAAAAGAAGTGAAAATTTTCCTAACTACTACTGTAAAAATCAGAGAAAATATTTAATCGTATTTACAGGACCCATGTGGGAAGTTCCTGCAACACTTGGACCACTCCTGTACATGTCCAGAACTCCAGAGGTAAGTCAGAGTGGGATACTTAAATGAAATACTGTCTCCTTAAAGTTGATTTTCTGAGAATCAAAAAGATTAAAGGTAGCTGGGCGTTGGTGGCACATGCCTTTAATCCCAGCACTCGGGAGGCAGAGTCAGGAGGATCTCTGTGAGTTCGAGGCCAGCCTGAGCTACTAAGTGAGTTCCAGGAGAGGCGCTACACAGAGAAACCCTGTCTCAAAAAACCAAAAAAAAAAGATTAAAGGCATAGACTTGGTTTTTTTCTATTCTGTTCCAACAAGTATAAATGTTCAGATACTTTCTGAAGGAAACATAACAACTTTATCAAAAATAGGCATGAAAGGCAGAAGTGTGAAACATTTTACCAGAAAGTATAAATTTATTTGTAGTTTTGGAATAACCACAAGAAACTGGATATGATTATAATAATGAGGTGAAGAATTCACACTTTCTAACACCCCCAGTATTTGTTTACTACACTTAGGTCTTAGACTAATCATTATTTCTTCTATCTTACTCATACTGTGCTTATGTTCTATGTCCTTCAGCTCTACTATGGTGATTTTCAACCTCTCCTGAGTGCCCATGAACAATTTCCTTATCTCTACCAGATGTCTCCCAAGGACACATCTCTACCACTAGCCATGGTGTCCCTACTGGTTCACTTCAGATGGAACTGGGTAGGAGTGATCATTTCAAATGAAGACCGTGGAATTCAATTTATTTCTGAATTGAGAGAGGAGATGCAAAGGAAGATGGTCTGTTTAGCATTTGTGAGTTTTATCACAGATGAGAATTTTTCTTACTTTAAAATGGCTAACCAGTATTATAACCAAATTTTATTGTCATCAGCAAAAGTTGTGATTGTTTATGGAGACAAAGACTTTGTTCTACAAATACACTTTATAATATGGAAATTTGGAAAAGTTAATAGAATCTGGGTCAGTATATCACAATTTGACAGGATCACTGTTATAGGAGATTTCTTGCTTGACTCCATCCATGGTACTCTCTTTTTTTCACATCAGAATTCTGAGATGCCTGATTTTAAACCATTTATGCAGACAGTGCACCCTTCAAATTACAGTAAGGAAATTTCATTTGCTAAACTATGGTGGATTTATTTTAAGTGTTCATTGTCATCATCTAATTGTAAGAAACTGAAGAATTGTTCTGCCAAAAATTTATTGAAGTGGTTATTTAGTCATCAGTTTGGAATGTCCATGAGTGATTCAAGTTATAACTTATACAATGCTGTGTATGCTTTGGCCCACTCGCTCCATGAGATGCTTCTTCAAGCAGTAGACAAATGGTCAGAGAATCCTGGGAAAGGGCTGGGATTTGACTCCTGGCAGGTAATTAGTCATTCATTGAATGGCCTGTATGTCATAGAGATGGCATTCTTAAAGGTAACGATAGTTTTCTAAGTCCATGCAGACTACACACCTTTCTCTCAGGTGCATATATTTCTGGACTCTTTCACTGCATGTGATGAAGATCATGTTAGTGTCATAAATTATGATAGAGCTATTACTGACACACAAGTTAGCATTTTAGAATCTAAATGAAGAAATTTTGTTCAGAATATTGCAAGCACACACACGAGTCTTATGTTTTTAACATTTGGAAGAACAATATTTTTCATGAAATATTTAAATGACAACAAGAAAACGACTTTTCTTTTATATGATCAAAAAGTTACTCATCATTTTAAAACAGAGAGTCCAGATGATAATACTAGTGATTTTTGATCTATTAAGGAAAGTAATTCTAAAGGTTATGAACAAATAACAATGTTGCCAGGAAGAAATATAGATTGTGTCTCTACTCTATAAGCATATAATTTAGGTGGTATTTTTTAGATTATGAATACCAGTGATAAAATTTTAACTTTAAAGTGTAGTGAAAATTTATTTCTATATATAATTTCTTTCATTTACTACTGAGTACTTCTAATACAGTTACTTTTTAGAGGAGGTTAATGAAAATTACCAGCATTATATACTTTATACTTTATATTTTCTGTCCTACTGTGTAGACGTAGTTGAAACTAAAATGACAAATGTGTTTTAGATGTTTTCTTTACTGAAGAACATACAATTTGTAAATCCTGCTGGAGACCTTGTGAACATGAACCAGGAAGCAAAACAGGATACAGAGTATGACATTTTCTATATCACAGATTTTAAAAAATCCTGTGGATTTAAAGTGAAAATAGGAAAGTTTTCTGGACATTTTCCAAATGATTCACAATTGTACATATCTGATGAAATGACAGAGTGGGCCACCGATTTTAGACAGGTAATTTAGTCTTAACTCAAATGATTTACATATAGCACAAATACTCTAAAATAGCATGCTTCATTGAAGTAACACATTTTAACAATTACTCATTTATTGACTTATATCCAATCTTCTCTCTCTCTCTCTCTTTCTCTTCCCCCCTCTCCTCTCCTCTCTTTTCCTCTCCTCTCTCTATTGTGGTGTTCCACAATTTATAAATCATCACAAATTCATAATATTTATCTTAAAAACAATGGAATTTTACTTTATAATATGATACATGAGTTTTATAGAATTTTCAGTTGCTCCTTGTTGTGAATCTTACAGGTTTTGCAATTTATATTAAACTCGGGGTTACTGGGTACATTGTATCTAAAATGTGTCTGATTTTCTCAGACTCCACCCTCCATGTGCAGTAGACCCTGCAGTCCTGGACACAGAAAATCCCCTCAGGAGGGAAAAGCCATCTGCTGTTTTGATTGTAACCCCTGTCCAGAAAATGAAATTTCCAACATGACAAGTAAGGATATGATTTACCAAAATAATCAATAGATTGTTTATTTTCTCCCATATTTATATAGTTCAGAAAGAGTCCTTTGAGGAAAAGGAAAAGATAAATTTTATTATGAAGTTTAATGCATAAATAACATTGCTATTAGAAATACTACACTCTCTGTCTTTGTAACTACATTTTATCTGATCAGTCTTGACCCCATGAACATAATATTTTTTCCAGGATATGACTTTAGAGTAATAAAATTACTATTGCAACTTATCATAACCCTAACATTCAGCATTTTTAATAGTCATATCTTTATTCAGTTTATTTAAGACTTATATGCTATGCATCCTTTTATTCCCAGTAATCCTGAGTTTCTAACCAGGAGTGGAGGGGTTGTTCAGAGATGTTCTACCATGTTTAAATATGTTCATTTTTGTACTGTGTGCTATAGTAGATCAATTATATCATCGATAGTTTGTATTTCAAGTCCTACTCTATTTCACAGCTTAGTTTACATTCAATCGTATTGAAATCCGTATTAAATTTTTTGTTACAAGGTTCACAACAAGTAATTCACAGAGAATTTTTTAAATAAGTAAGTAGTGGAATCTACATTGATGTACAGAAACTTTAAAAACTATATTTTCATAGTATATCAGTTTCTGAAGGATGGAATTAATTACTGTTGTAGTGAGAAGAAATAGCTAAAAAAATAACTAACATTTTCATTTAGAGCCTGAAAAACAGTTAAACATAATTCTATATGATTTGAACATGGGATTGTGAAGAAACAGTAGAGGTTTTTAAAATATATATACTGAAATTATAAGTGTATTTGATTATAAAACAGTGAATATTGTGAGAAAATAAATCACTTTAATGTACAAATATTGTACTGATTCAAATGATAGTATCACATATATATTAAATCAAAAGTCAAACTTATTGACTTTTGTGCCAGTTGAACACAAAGATAATACACTCAATTTTATTAAATTTCCCTTGCTCCTACTTAAAAAAGCATGGGAGGAATGGAGGAAAGGGAAGCTGTAGTTATGGTGTATTGTATCAAAAAGAATATATTTTTGATAAAAATAAATACAACACATTAACACCTAATTTTAAATAAATATTAAAAATTGAAGCATTTGAATACTTCTAATCACCAGTTTAGATGACTTTGCTTAGCAAAATCAGAGAGGATTGAACAACTAAAATGGAATGTAAGCTTTCTGATGGATAGACTCAATCCTGGAATGGCATCATCATCATCACTTTTGAGTTTGGTCTGTTGGGTCAATTCAACAGAAAGAAATGTGAATATACTGTGGTATAAATTACAAAGATGCAAATGGAAGGAAGTTCTCAGTCTCATCCAGTACTATCTTTTGTAATTATGCCCTTGAGGTATGGCATTTGATTTTTGATGATTTAAAAATAAATGCTACAACCTTGGGAACATTGAAAAAACAAATCTTATAGAAAATAGTAAAATTCGCAGATAATGTGCCCTAGCAAAGATCAAACAGTGAAACATAAAAATATATGTGATATTTTGGCATGTAGAGAGTGTGGGGGATAATTTGTTCACGTGTCTCTGCTTTCCGTGGCATTATCAATGCTGGCTATTTTTTTTTTTTTTTGCTTATTTCCTTTTTTCTTATTTTTGAGATTATTACACTGTTACATCATTTCCTCTTTCCCTAACCTTCCTCCAAATCCTTCCATATATCCCTTCTTTCATAGCCACTTTTCTCATTAACTGTTGGCCTGTGCATATATTTTATGTATATACATATATACTTCTAAATACAAACTTCGGTCTTCACAGTATTACGTGTATGTTTTTAAGATTGGCCATTTTGTTATCCAATGACAATCAGTTGGTGTCCCATACTCTGGAAAGCCAATTTCTCCCATGTTTAATATACCTTAGGTGTCTCCAGTTCTCCGTGTAGTGTTGAGGTCTGATTGTCTTGCTGCCATTTACTTTGCCATGTCTATTACTTTCGTCCTTGTTTAACTAATGTTTAAGCAGTCATGATAGTGACACTTTATGGCTGTAGCTTGTGACATTTCTCTGAGACATCTACTCACATCAACTGCCTGATCCCCTAGCACTTACAATATTTTGATCCCCCTTTTCTGCAACTTTTCCTGAGATACAGCTGAGGGAGTATTATTATAAATGTATCCATTAGACTAAGCTCCACAACTCTAAATTTTCACTGGTTGTGATTTTTCTCTAGTGGTCTCTGTCTCAAAGACAAATTTCTTGATGAGGAGAGAATACTTTACTAATATGCATTAGCAAATATTTTGAACATTGTTAGGAATTGTACTGGTATAATAATGTGGTGGAATATGTTCTTTCCATGATAAGGAGTGAGTAAGGCTTCTGTGTCAAAGGACACATATGAGGACATTTTTATGTGAGACCTAATTGCTGCTGATACACAGATCATAATATGGAAATAAATAGCTCATTCTCTGTTATTGTTTGGCATAGTTCTCAAAACTATGAGGAACTACTGTGTTTCCATGAATTACCCAATCCAAGGTAGGTTTCTGTGGCTACCTGAACATCATGTAAAAGTATAACACTGTTTATGAAAAATACTAACAAGGTTTGGAGTAAGTAACATAAATATAAACAAAACCTTTTCATTATGATGAAAGGTAAAGAAAGTAAGAATTAAATCCTGTTCATCAAACATTTTTAATTTCCATATACCACAAGAGGTAAATAAAATTTAGCTATGATTTCCTAATGCATTACTGTACCTATCACATTTCAAGAACACTAGGGAAAAATTAAATCTGAAAATGCTACCTTTCCTATACTAGACATGGATCGTTGTGTGAAGTGTCCAGATGACCAGTATGCCAACACAAAACGAACTCTCTGCCTCAAAAAGGTTGTCACATTTCTGGCTTTTGAGGATCCCCTGGGAATGTCTCTGGCTGGCTTGGCTCTGTGTTTCTCTTCTCTTACAGCTGTTGTACTAGCTATCTTTTTGAAGCATCAAGATACTCCCATAGTCAAGGCCAATAACCAATTTCTCAGTTATGTCCTCCTCATTTCCCTCATATTTTGTTTTCTCTGTCCCTTGCTCTATATTGGCCATCCCTACATGGCCACCTGTATCTTGCAGCAGACAACATTTGCAATTTTCTTCACATTGGCAACATCTTCTGTCTTGGCTAAGACAGTTACTGTGGTACTAGCATTCAAGATCACTGTTCCAGATAGAAGAAAGAGATGGCTGCTGACATCAGGTGCACCTAACATTGTCATTCCCATCTGTACCATGATCCAACTGGTTCTCTGTGGAATCTGGATGGGAACTTCTCCTCCATTTGTTGATGCTGATGTACACACTGAACATGGTCATATTTTGATTGTCTGCAACAAAGGTTCAGTTATTGCCTTCTACTGTGTCCTGGGATATTTGGGCTCCCTTTCCCTGGCAAGCTTCACTGTAGCTTTCCTGGCCAGAAATCTGCCTGACACATTCAATGAAGCCAAATTCCTGACATTCAGCATGATGGTGTTCTGCAGTGTCTGGATCACCTTCCTTCCTGTCTACCAAAGCACCAAGGGCAAGGCTACAGTAGCTGTGGAGATTTTCTGTATCTTGGCCTCAAGTGCAGGGCTGCTTTTTTGCATCTTTGCCCCAAAGTGCTACATTATTTTGTTCAAACCACAGATAAATTCTTTTCATAAGATCAGGAAAAGACATTCTAAAACTGAAAATATCCATTAAATATAACAAACTTATCTCCTAATACAGACATGCCTACAATATCACAAGCATCCTTTCTACTAACCAAATATTATGTCAAAGTAAGAAGGTTGATTATGGTGATATTTTCTTTTGTACCAAAATGTTATATATTAATAAATAAAGTTGCCTGGGGGTCAGAGCTATTAGCTAGCCATAGCCAGAGTCTGGCGAACAAGTAGTGACGAGGCAGTCAGGTGATTGGGTTTACGACCAATGAGAAAGGAGCACAGAAGTCTATTTAAAGACAACCCACAGGAAATACCTCCCTTTTTTTCTCGGAGAGGTTGCTTCGGCGGAAGAGGCTAGCCAGCGGTAAGTGGGTAAAGCTCTTAGCTCTGACCTCTTGGGTTTATCTCCTTACCTTGGCTTGTGTTTCTTCTTAAATACGTCTACAATTGATCCTATGGAAAAGTGTACAAAATAAACTTCATAATATCGTTTGAACACAAAATCTGGATTTCAGTTCTCTTGGATGAACATTATAATAAGCAATTTCTACAAATGTAATTCTGCTTTTTGTTATTGTTTATTATTGAATTGTGAGGTATCTAGGTATTGGCATGGAAAATTTTACCTTATTTCATTTGAGTGCAGCTTTCCACTACAAATGATGTGTTATTTTTACATTCCAAAAATATGGGCATGTAGAGTATATATACAAAAATGATTTAATTATGAAACCCTTCATATTGATCTATGATTGTAAATAAAACTATAAAAAAGTAATTAAATTATGTTCCATGTAAGGGTATAGACCAAAAAATGGGATAATACAAATAACGATGCCAGGATGTATATGAGACTAAGTGCTTTCTGATTTAATTTGAAGCTTGAACAATAGGAAGATATTTCATGTCTTAACTTGTAATGCTGTTGAATATCTCATAGCTGGGGATGGAAAAGGGCCCATAGTATAACACTGTATTTGTAGTTTGCTAAATGATCACAGTATCTAATATCTTTTTAAATATTTATGTTTATATCTAGAGATATAGGCTGCTCTCAACCTTGGTTATAAAAGCTTATTTATGTAATAAAAAGAAGTCAAGAGAGAAATACATAGTAGTTTGAAGTCCTGAGAAGAACAGACTAAGTGCTCTGACCTAAATAGGACATCTAACCAAATCCTCTCATCATCATGTCTTAGGAAACATCTTGGAATAGGTGGCAGAAGGATTTAAGAGAGAATAGGTAAGGAATTCTGGGAATGCCATCTTTATAGCAAGATGTTTCTATTGTATTTGTGGTTACTTGACAAAATCTCCACAAGAACAAACAAGTGAAAATATTGGCAAAAACTCAGTAGATCTTCTTTAGGAACCCACCCCAGCACACTGATGAGCTATAGGCAGTTGATAGTGCCTATGGGAGGAAAAGTTCTGTTTTGATTCTAATAAATGGCCCTAAAGTCATGCATATGTTACCATCACTAATTGAGCTTACTGTGTTATGAAAATCAACAGCCAAAAATATGGGAGAAGGGTCTCCTTCTACGAGTGGAATGTTGTGTCGAGAAGCACGGAGTAGATGTGGTTCTGTTACATTGATTAATGACATTCTCAAAAAGAAATAAATTTAAAAATGTTCTCTTTGAGACTCTTCATTGTATATCTATGAATTGAAGCTGACTGTTCCCAGTAATAAACTTAAGGGTACGTGGGACTAAAATTAACCTGTACCCTAAAATGTTCTTGGGCTTTATAGGAATTCCTAAGGTCAGATATCTTAGGGCCTAGATGATCTAGTAAGTGAACTAGATAGAGAGTTCCTACTACCTGAATGTTAATAGAACATGGAAATAGACATAGAGAAAAGGCAAAGGAATGCTAATTACAACTGGGAAATTGGTAGTGTTTTTTGTCATCTTTAAAAACCTAGAGTTCTTAGAACTACAGTATTGACTGGGACCACGTATCCTTTATAACCCTATAGCTCTTGATTGTTCTGTAAGATTTTCTGACATTTTCATGGACAAGAAATGGCTTTGTCACAAAGTGGTTCATGTGCATAGTGGCTAATAGCCAATAAGTTAGAATTCATGATTTTAAGGTTATTGGCACTTTCAAGAAAGTCATTAGTTTCTTTAAAGGACATTATGACAGGAATATATCCTAGCAAATTCCAGATCAGTGACATCCCTCTGAAAATAACATTTTGAAGTAACATTTTGGACAATGTATGTCTATATTAGAAGTTATAAGAAATACTGACATGTCTTTTCTGGGATCTATCCAAGTAGAAGGTATAATGATAAGAATTTGAATGGGAATTGAAGTCTCAAAAACTTTTACATGGCCTGAGTTTTGTTCTGTGACACGGACCTGGTCTGGTCTGCAGCTTTGATCCTCTGAGAGACTTTTTTACAGCTTGGCTTAATTTTATCTGAGAAAGACTCTCATCTTTCATTGCTTACAGTATCAGGGAGTGATCCAGTGAACCTTGTAAGTATCAAGGATTCCCTGAAGCTATTTTGAGTTGTGTATCTCCCTTCTTAGGAGCTCCGAGTGTGTTGGAAATATTAATTGCAGATGAACCTGTTACATAGCACTCCACTCCCCGCTATGTCTCTTATACTCATTCTGTACTCTCTTCTGCAGTGATCTATGAGCTTTCACATCAGTGCCTACAGATTTCCACAAAAATTAATAGCCTACCATGTCCCAATAACAGGCGATTGTTCTCAGGAGATTCACCCGTAGTTATGAGTTGGGGCTGACATTAACAGTGATCTATGGGTAAAAGCACATCTGTTCAGAAGGTAATTTGATAGGTCCATAATGTCTACCAAATACAACTATAAAAATTGTTTCTTTAACCACAGATTTTTGCTCTGACTTACATTACCAGGCTTGACCTCTTTCTTGTCTAGTAGGCATTAAATCTAATTGGAAGACTGTTGTTCTTACCCCCTGATAACTGAGCACCTATGCAGAAGAAATCATATTTTTCCTGGAATGTTGTTGGTGTAGTTTGCAGGGTCCATAGACAAACAGGAATGTTGGTGACAATTCTCCACTGGCAACTTCACATTGCCCCTCTGACATTCCATAAGGCAGCTAACATGGTGATAGGTTCCATTCTATCCCTAGCTTTATTCCTCTGTTCCTACAGTCAAAGTGTGTATATTCAGTGTCTTTAGCCATATATAATACCATCAAGTCCTGGCATAAAAATCAAGAGCATAAACAATGGCTTCTATAACTTGTGGGCCTCGGGGTCTTTCCTAGACTAAAACACATAGGGACATACCCACTACTCTCAATAAGTTTTCATTTAGTAACTTTATGGCCTCTTGTGGTATCCTTTTACAACCATGTAGCATATCTTTGGCTTTTGTTTTGTTTTTATTATCCCAACCCCAGTAGTGTTGCAAAATAGTTCAAAGTATCATTGTAACAGAATATCTCACCAATGACTTTCCATATCTACAAAGCATATATTGCTTAGAATTTATCACCTACGTAGTAAATCATTATCCAGAGGATATATAGTACAGAGAAATACTCCAAAACACAGTGTGTTTATAAAGACAACCTTGGTCAGGCACTCTGAAAGCCTGTTTTCATTGATTTCAGTAATGTCAGGTTATTCCAAATGTTCACAATTAAGAAGATACTAACAGTGAAGTAAGTATGGTCTAATACGGCATGGAAAGGTTTCATCAGCTTGTATCAGTTACTTCCTCAAAGATCAAAGATTGTTACAAAGCATGGGTAGGAATTGCTAACATGATTGATTCTCTTTAATCCTCAGTGTTTCTCTTCAAGCCATTTTATTTACATATCCAGGAGCTCTTCCATAATCCCCATACATTTCTCTAACCAGGATGAACTCTTGGAGCCTCACTTAAGCAAATCCAAAATAAAGCATTAAACACAAAAAGAACATTAGTTCAAAGGCATAGGGAATATTTTCAACAAAGTTGTAAAAGAAATATTTCCTAATTTGAATAAAAAATACTAGAGGCATGTAGAACACCAAATATATAGGTCTTAAAAATAAACTTCCCCTGCCATCTAGTAGTCAAAACAGTAAACATACACAGCAAATAAAGGATGCTGAAAATAGAAGAAAGATTGATTTATAAACAAAATCAGATACATATCAAATATACAATATTATTCAATGGAAACCACAAAAAGCAAAAGTCATTGAATTGATGATGTAAAAATTATTGAAAGGCAGCAAATCCCAGCCCTGTGTTCTGCACCAAACAAAACTCTTAGTCATAGTGGAAGAAAAATAGATAATTTTCCCAAAGAAAAGCAAATTTAAGGTTATATGACAACTTAAGAAGATCTACAGAAAATAATGAAATGCAAATGTAGATATGAATTGAAAGGTAAATATGCCCAAAAAGACATAGGGAACAAATGATCAATTATAGAACATTAATCAATAGATGTCTAATAGATAAAAACAACAACAACAAAATGACAAGATTTTAAAAAATTTCCAATTAGCTTTATAAAAAAAAGATGTCAAATCAGCAATAAAGACAGAGAGATTAACAGATTGGATTAGTAAACAGAATGCATCTTTTCACAGGCTTCAAGACAATCACTTAACAGCTAGTGACATGTATCATAACAGAGTAAAAAGAGGAAAAATATGTATTTCAGGAAAATGAAACCAAAAAAGAAATGTAATTCACTTCAAACCAAGGCTAATCAGACAAATAAGTAGAGACTCTTAATACATGTTTAGGGAAAGCCTAACAACAGGATAATACCACAAAAAAAAATACAAGGACCAAGTATAAGAGCATTCAATTTTATAAAAGAAACACCACGGGACTAATAACGACAAATTGACACCAATACAATAATATTGGGTGATTTCAATGTCCCATTATGAACAACAGACAGGTTAACTGATGATCAAAAAGTTGCCCATCATTGTCTTTATATAGATTCCATACAATAGTAGTAATACTGCCACTTTTTTAGCTATTTTTGAACCCAATTCCCTAGGTTACCCTTAAATAATAATGGTGCCAGAAAGAAAAAAAACATTTCTCTCTACTCTATAAGTATATTATTTAGGTGTGTGTGTGTTTTAGAGTATCAACATCAGTGATAAAATTTTAAACTTAAAGTGTAGTGAAACATTTTGTCTGTATATAATTTCTTTTATTAACTATTGAGTACTTCTAATAAAGCTACATTTTAGGCCAGGATAATGAAAATTGTAGACATTACATACTTTATATTTTCTGTCCTATTGTGTAGGAATAGTTAAACTTAAAGTGACAAATGTGTTTTAGATGTTCCCTTTTCTGAAGACCATACAATTTGCCAATCTCAGTGAAAATGAACCAGAAAGCAAAACATGATATAGAGTATGACATTTTCTTGTGTGTGTGTGTGTGTGTTGATGCAAAAATCAATATTATATATTAAACATAAATCTAACTTCCCATATTTTTCCAGCAATTAGAGAATAATCAGAAGCATGCATTGCATATGTCTGAGTTGTCATGTTCTGAAAACATTAATTTTTGAATGACTGTAGAAAAATGTATGCATAGTTAATATTAACAGAAATACTTGTCAAAGTGTCAAGTATAATGTTATATGCTTGAAATACTAGTATTTGCAAGGATGACTCAGGATTGTTGTAAGCCTGAGCCCAACTTGAACTATATAATGAGACTCTTTCAAAAATTAAAACAAACAAAATTTTCAAATGAAGTTCACAAAGTCCAGCTTGTTTGACATCTCTGAGTCACTTAAATTGAAAACTATAAAATCTGATAGAGTAAAATCTCTGCTGTGGGATGTCTTTCTCTAAGCTATGAATATGTTTCATTACTATTGGTCAATAAAGAAGCTGTTTTGGACTATATCAAGGCAGGATATAGCTAGGCAGGAAATCCAAGCAGTGATACAGGGAGAGAAAGGCAGAGTCAGGAAGATGCCAGCAAGCTACATAAGAAGCAAGATGTAAAAGCACTGGTAAGCCACCAACCACATGGTGATACACAGATTATTAGAAATGGGTTAATTTAAGATGTAAGAACTACCTAGTAATAAGCTTGAGCCATAGTCCAGTTCGTAATTAATATTAAGTGTCTGAGTGATTATTTCATAAGTTGCTGTCGCTCCAAATAGAACAGAGAAAAGGCTTCGGCTACAAATCCCTTTCTGAATAATCCTAATTTAAACCTTATACAATAGTTATTGATTGTATAACATATGAAATATGGTGTGTGCAATAGCTTAAGTAAATAAACAGAAAAAAACTACTAATACCTCAAATGATGAAAGGATAATATAATAAACTACAAGAAAGAAAAAATCCTTAGAGTTGTATTAAAGATCATGAACTTCTAACATCAATCAAGAAAAGATGCACATGGTTCAAACAAAAATTCAAAGTTTTCAATTCTGTGCCTGTTGGGTAAACAAAATTAAATCACAGTCTCTTTAAATTCCTTAGTAATGGCCAAGGGAGATGATGCACCATGTTCTACCATTCTCTGACTTATATTTTTCTTTTTTTTCTTTATTAAGTAATTTCTACTCACTCTACGTAACAACCACACATCCCACCTCCTCTTTCCTCCCATCTCCCAGCCCTTCCTCCCAAGCCACCCCACATCCCCCAAATCAAGGTCCTCCATGGGGAGTCAGCAGAGCCTGGCACACTGAGTCTAGGCAGGTCCAAGCCCCTTCACACTGTACCAAATCTGTGCAGGGTGCCACACCACAGGCCCCAGATTCCCAAAATCCTGCCCATGCACTAGTGATGGATCCCGATCCCCCTGCTTGGGTGTTCCTCAAATAGTTCAAGCCAAACAACTGTCTTCCATATCCAGAGGACCCAGTCCAGTCCCATGTGGGCTTCACAGCCACTAGTCTACAGTTCATGGGCCTCAAATACTGTGGCCAAAATCTGCACTTCTTCCATCATGGTTTTGATGTTCCCCGCCTGCAGAATCCCTCCTCTCTCTCATCAATTAGGTGCCTGCAACTCAGCCTGGCACCTCCCTTGTAACTCAGCATCAGCCTCTATCAGTCACTGGACAAAGGTTCTATGATGATAGTTAGGGTATTCTCTAGAGTAGACCAGTCCAGGCACCCTCTGGACCACTGCCAGCAGACCAAGGTGGGGTCATCCTTGTGGGTTCCTAAGAGCCTCCCCAACACCCTGCCTCTTTCTTTTCCCATGATGTCCTCATCTATCATGGTATCTCCCTCCCTGCCCTCCCACTCTGTCCCTGTTCCAGCTGGACCCAATTCCCTATGTTCTCATTCCCCACTCCTCGCCCTCTGCCACCCCCCCCCCCAAACACCCAGTCCAATCATGTAGAGCTCATCTCCTTCTCTTTTGCTGGGTCATCCATGTGTCTCTCCTAGGGTCTTTCCCTGTTAGCTAGCCTTTCTGGAGCTGTGGGTTGTAGTCTGGCAATCCCTTCTCTCACATCTGGTATCCACTTATGAGTGAGTACATACTATGATTGTCCTTCTGAGTCTGGATTACCTCACTCAGGATGATATTTTCTAGGACCATCAATTTGACTGCAAATTTCTTGATATCACTGTTTTTTACTGCTGAGTAGTACTCCATTGTGTATATGTGCCACATTTTCTTTATCCATTCTTCACTTGAGGGGCATCTAGGTTGTTTCCAAGTTCTTGCTATTACAAATAGTGCTGACATGAACATTGTTGAGCATATGTCCTTTTTGTAAGATTGAGCATTCCTTGGGTGTATGTCCAAGAGTGGTATAGCTGGGTTTTGAGGTAGATTGATTCCCAATTTTCTGAGAAACTGCCAAACTGATTTCCAGAGTGGCTGTACAAGTTTGCATTCACACCAATAGTGGAGGAGTGCTCCCCTTGCTCTACATCCTCTCCAACATAAACTGCCTTCAGCGTTTTTGATCTTAGTCATTCTGACAGGTGTAAAATGGTATCTCAGAGTTGTTTTGATTTGCATTTCCCTGATAACTAAGGACGTTGAGCAATTCTTTAAATGTCTTTCAACCATTTGAGATTCTTCTGTTGAGAATTCTCTGTTTAGCTCTGTAACCCATTTTTTTTAATTGGGTTGTTGGTATTTTCATGTGTAGTTTTTTGAAATATTTATATAATCTGGAGATCAGCTCTCTGTCAGATATCGGGTTGTTGAAGACCTTTTCCCATTCTGTAGACAGCCGTTTGTCTTATTGACTGTGTCCTTTGCTCTACAAAAGCTTCTCAGTTTCAGGAGGTCCCATTTATTAATTTTTGCTATCAGCGTCTGTGGTACTGGTGTTATATTTAGGAAGTGGTCTCCTGTGCCATTGTGTTCAAGACTACTTCCTACTTTATCTTCTATCAGGTTCAGTGTAACTGGATTTATGTTGAGGTCTGTGATCCACTTGGACTTGAGTTTTGTGCACGGCGACAAATGCTCTACATGCTGACATCCAGTTATGCCAGCACCATTTGTTGAAGATGCTTTCTTTTTTCTATTGTATATTTTTGGCTTTTTGTCAAAAGTTAGGTGTTCATACGTGTGTGGATTAATGTCAGGGTCTTCAATTAGATTCCATTGGTCCATGTGTCGATTTTTATGTGAGTACCAAGCTGTTTTTATTCCTATAGCTCTATAGTACAGTCTGAGGTCAGGGATTATGATGCCTCCAGAGGTTGCTTTATTACGCAGGATTCTTTTAGCTCTCCTAGGTTTTTTGTTTTTTCATATAAAATAAGTATTGTTCTTCCCAAGACAGTGGAGAATTGTGTTGGGATTTTGATGGGGATTGCATTGAATCTGTAGATTGCTTTTGGTAAGATTGTCATTTTTACTATGTTAATTCTACCTATTCATGGGAGATCTTTCCATTTTCTGATGTCTTCTTCAATTTCATTCTTCAGAGACTTAAAGTTTTTAACACACAGGTCTTTCACTTGCTTAATTAGAGTTACCCTAAGGTGTTTTATTTTATTTGTGGTTGTTGTAAAGAGTGATGTTTCTCTGATTTCTTTCTCAGCCCAATTATCATTTGTATATAGGAGGGCTACTGATCTTTTTTGAGTTAATCTTGTATCATGCCACCTTACTGTAGGAGTTTATCAGCTGTAGGAGTTCCATGGTAGAATTTTTGGGGTCATTATATCATCTGCAAATAATGAAATTTTGACTTCTCCCTTTCCAACTTGTATCCGCTTGATCTCCTTTTGTAGTCTTATTGCTCTAGCTAGAACTTCAAGTACTATGTTGAATAAGTATGGGGAGAGTGGACAGCCTTGTCTTGTTCCTGAGTTTAGTGGATACCATTTGAGTTTCTCTCCATTTAATTTGATGTTGGCTGTTGGCTTGCTGTAAATTTCCTTATTATGTTTAGGTATGTTCCTTGTATTCCTGATCTCTCTAGAACCTGTATCATGAAAGGGTGTTGGATTTTGTCAAAGGCTTTTTCAGCATCCAATGAGATGATCATGTGGGTTTTTTTTTCTTTCATTTTGTTTATATGGTGTATTACATTGACTGATTTTTGTATATTGAACCATCCTTCCATTCCTGGGATGAAGCCTACTTGGTCATGGTGGATAATTTTTTTGATGTGTTCCTGTATTCGGTTAGCCAGTATTTTACTGAGTATTTCTGCATCAATGTTCATAAGGGAGATTGGTCTGTAATTCTCTTTCTTTGTTGCATCTTTGTGCTGTTAGGGTATCAGGGTAACTGTAGCCTCAAAAAAGGAATTTGGTTATGTTTCTTCTGTTTCTATTGTGTGGAACAATTTGAAGAGTATTGGTATTAGCTTTTCTTTGACAGTCTGGTAGAATACTGTGCTGAAACCATCTGGTCCTGGGCTTTTTTTGGTTAGGAGACTTTTAATGATGATTTCTATTTCCTTAGGGGTTATTGGTCTATTTAAATAGTCTATTTATCTGGTCTTGATTTAACTTTGGTGTGTGGTACCTATCCAGAAAATCATCCATTTCTTTCAGATTTTCCAATTTTGTGGAGTACAGGTTTCTGAAGTATGATCTGATCATTCTCGGGATTTCTGTTGTTATTTGTTGTTATATCTCCCCTTTCATTTCTGATTTCGTTAATTTGGATGCTTTCTTTCTCTGCCTTTTGGTTAGTTTGGATAAGTGCTTGTCTATCTTGTTGATTTTCTCAAAGAACCAACTCTTTGTTTCATTGATTCTTTGTATTGTTCTCTTTATTTCTATTTTATTGATTTCAGCCCTCAATTTGATTATTTTATGGCATCTGTTTGTCCTGGGTGAGTTTGCTTCTTCTTGTTCTAACTTTCAGATGTGCTGTTAAGTCACCAGTGTGAGATTTCTCCAACCTCTTTATGTGTGCATTTAGAGCTATGAGTTTTCCTCTTAGCACTGTTTTCATAGTGTGCCAAAAGTTTTCAGTATGTAGTACATTCGTTTTCATGGACTTCTAGGAAATTTTTAATTTCTTACTTTATTTCTTCCTTGACCCATTGGTGATTCAATTGGGCATTATTCAATTTCCATGAGACTGTAGGCTTAATGTAATTTTTGCCATTGTTGAAATCTAACTTTAAGCTATGGTGGTTCAATAAGATACAGGAGTAATTTCATTTTTATTTTTTTTTTGTATCTGTTGAGATTTGCTTTGTGACCAAGCATATTGTCAATTTTGGAGAAGATTCCATGGGGTGCTGTAAAGAAGGTATATTCTTTTGTGTTAGGGTGCAATATTCTGTAGATATCTATTAAGTCCATTTGAATCATAATGTCTGTTAGTTCCCTTATTTCTCTGTTAAGTTTCTGTCTGGCAGACCTGTCCATTGTTGAGAGTGGGGTGTTGAAGTCTCCCACTACTAGTGTATGGGGCTTGATGTGTGATTTAATCTTATACAGTAATGGTTCTTTTACGAATGTAGGTGCCCTTGTATTTGGGGCATAAATATTCAGAATTGAAACTTCTTCTTGTCAGATTTTCCCTGTGATAAATACGTGATGTCCTCACTGATCTCTTTCGATTGATTTTAGTTTGAAGTCTATTTTATTAGATATTAGAATAGCTACACCAGCTTGCTTCTTAAACCCATTTGATTGGAAAGTCTTTTCCCAGCCTTTTATGCAGAAGCAGTGTCTGTCTTTGAAGTTGAAGTTGAGGCGTGTTTCTTGTATGCATCAGAAGGATGGATCTTGTTTTCATATCCATTCTGTTAGCCTGTGTCTTTTTATAGGTGAATTGAAACCATTGATATTAATGAATAAATGACCAGTTATTGTTAATACCTCTTAATTTTTGGTGGTAAGTTGTATGTTTCCCTTCTTTGGTATTTGTTGGTGTGAGACTATCTCTTGCCTGTGTTTTCATGGATGTATCTATCTTCCTTAGGTTGGATTTTTCCTTCAAGTGCTTTCTGTAGGGCTGGGTTTGTGGAGAGATATTGTTTAAATCTGGTATTATCATGGAATATTTTGTTTAATCCATCTATGTTGATTGAGAGTTTTGCTGGGTATAATAGTCTGTGTTGGCATCCATTGTCTCCTATTGTCTGCATAACAACTGTCCAGGACCTTCTGACTTTTAGAGTCTCCAAGTAGAAGTCAGGTGTTATTCTTATGGGTTTGCCTTTTTGTGTAACTTGGACTTTTTTCTTTGTAGCTCTTAATATTTTTTTCTTTATTCTGTATGTTTAGTGGTTTGATTATTACATGGTAAGGAGAGTTTTTGTTTTGTTTTGTTTTGGATCCAATCTATTTGGTGTTCTGTAACCTTCTTACATCTTTATACACATTTCCTTCTTTAGGTGGGGAAAGTTTTCTTCTATGATTTTCTTGAATATATTTTCTGTGCCTTTATGTTGGTATTCTTCTTCTTCTATCCCTATTATTCTCAGGTTTTCATGGTGTCCCAAATTTCCTGGACATCTTGGGTCATGACTTTGTTGGCTTTAGTGTTTTCTTTGACTGATGAATCTATTTCCTCTACCATATCTTCTACACTAGAGATCCGCTCTTCCATCACTTGCATTGTGTTGGTTATGCTTGCATCTGTGGTTCCTGCTCATTTCCTCATATTTTCCACTTCCAGCATTCCCTCAGTTTGTGTCTTCTTTATTGTCTCGATTTCGATTTCAGATTTCAAATCTTGAGCTGTTTCCCACATTTGTTTAATTGCTTTCTCCATTCCAGGGCGATTCATGCATCCCTCTTTGGGTCTTCCTTGTTAGCTATCTTCTCTGGAGTTGTGAGTTGTTGTATGGTTATACTTTACTTTACATCTAGTATCCACTTATGAGTGGGTACATACCATATGTGTTCTTCTGAGTCTGGGTTACCCTACTCAGGATGATATTTTCTAGTTCCATCCATTTGCCTGCAAGTTTCATGATGTCTTTGTTTTTCTCTGCTGAGTAGTACTCCATTGTATATATATACCACAGCTACACCACACTTTGGCATATACCCAAGAAATGCTCAATCTTACCACAGGAACACATGCTCAACTATGTTCATAGTAGCATTATTCATAATAGCCAGAACCTGGAAACAACCTAGATGCCCCTCAACTGAAGAATGGATTAAGAAAATGTGGTACACTCTCTGTCTTTTTAACTACATAATGTTTGAACAGTCTAGAGCCAAGAACATAACATTTTCTCCTGGATATTTTGTGAGAGTACTAAACATTACTACTGCAACTCATTTCATCATAACATTCAGCATTTTTAATAAGTTGTATCTACTTTGCAGTTTATTTAGGGCGTATGTGCTATGCATCCTAATATTTCCTGTACCACCCAATATCTCTAAAAAAGGAGAAAATATTCAGTGATGCTGTACCATTTTTTAGAAATGCTAATTTTTGTACTGTGTGCTATGTTAGATTAATGTTATCATTGGTAATTTGTATTTCCAGTCCTACTCTATTTCACAGGTTAGTTTAGATGCCATCATATTGAACTCTGAATTAAAGATTTTCTTATACTGATAACAAGTAATTCACAGAGAGTTTTTTAATTAAGTAGGTGGTAGAATTAACATTGATGTACAGAAATTTTGGAAACTATATTTTATATAATATACCCGGTTCTGAAGGATGGAATTAATTAATGTTGTAGTGAAGAGAAATAGCTAAATAATTAATTGGCAGTTTCATTTAGAACCAGACTAGCATTTAAATATAATTCTATTTGATTTGTCCACTAGGAATGTGAAGAACTAGTACAGATATTTAAAAAGTTACACTAAAATTATAAACATATTTGACTATAAAACCAGAAACTAATGCAAGAAAATTACACTTGAATAGAATAATGTATAAAAATTGTATTGACTCAATGGTACAATCACATATATAACAAATCCAAAAGACAAATATATTGACTTTTGTGTTGGTTGAACACAAGGATACTACACTCAAGTTTACTTAATTCCCCTAGTCCTACTTAAAAAGTGTGGGTGTGTCCCCACAACTCCCATCTGGACAAGAGGTGAGTGCCTGGGGTCATACCCAGAAAGGCCTGCCTGAGGTCCCATCCCTGGATACCAG
>CABHPQ010136842.1:0-27684 GCA_902168405.1 Peromyscus aztecus
CACCCTGGTTCATCCTATTGCTCTTAGTTAGAAAACCTTAAATGATATATTTTACTTATGAATAATCCATGTTTTTTTTTCAGCTCTGCATTGAAGTCTTTGAGATCACTCACTGGGACTCCAACCTTTCTTTCCTATCTCAGTTCCTGTAGCTGCTCTGCTCTTGGAATCTGAAGCTCTGAATTTCATTTCTCATGTTTTCTCCCGCTCTGATCTTAAGTTCCTCTGAGCTTTCTAAGAAGTTGCTGATATTTCTGTCTTCAATTATTTTTTTTCCCCAATGGGAAAAGTAAGATTCAATGACTCTTTACCTACAGTCAAGGCACTCACTTATGCGGGAGCATTAAAGCACCTTGATGGATTATATCCGTTGTTGATATTAAGAACCTTTATTTCAGCAAGATGAGTCAGTAGTTGTCAAATACACAGTACTGATTCCTGTCTTCATGCTTCACTGTCATTCCCCTTTCTAAGACCAGCTTCTGCCACCACTGCAACTATATATATTTATATGTTTTTTTATGTTTCTCTTTCAGAAATGGGTTCAGGGCCATCTCCGTTGTGTTGCCTCCGCGTCTACAATCTTGTAGGCATTTAGTGTCAGAATCATCCATTTATCTTTTATTCCAGTGCTAGCTCTTACACTGTTGTCATGCATTCTGCTTAGCTCTTGAGATTGTCTATGTGTGCCAGTGTGTGTGTGTGTGTGTGTGTGTGTGTGTGTGTGTGTGTGTGTGTTTTGACTAGATTTTATGACCTCTTAAGAAAGAAGGTCATGTGGTTCATTTCTTTGCATGCCTCCTTCTTGTCAAGTGCAGTGTGTGGACAGAGGCATGGGAATAGATTTTTATGCCATTTGTCCTGACATGATTGTCATACATCTTGACAATAATATCATGGAGTAAAACTAGAAACATACTGGGATGCTCAGGGACCTTATCAGGAGTATATGACATCAGAAGGACTAACATCTGGAAATAAGATTCCTGACTTTGGACTTCTGGAAAAGCAATCTTTAATGAATCTTTCAAAGTGAGGAGATGACATTTGTTTAAAGTCATACCCTAAGGGGATCTTCATCATTCCCCTCCATCCTCCTTTCAATCTCCCTTTACACCCTTCTTTCCCAAACCCACTGAGATGCAGCCAAGAAGCCTTTTGTCAGTCTTTGAGACACCAAGTTTCTTACTTCAAGACACTCTACCTGGAGACCTCTTCTGATACTGTGCTTTTCTCAACTTCCGGTTCTCTTTGTGTGTCATCATCTCCAGGGGTCTTTCCCTCCACATGGGGAGCAGGTCACCCCTATTAATCACATAGAACCTGGGCTTTGTTTTTCTTGCTAGCACTTTCCACAATAGTAGTTTACACATTAGAGCATTTACTTAGTTAATATCTTGGAGTTCAAGAGTGAGGGTTATGTTTGTTTAGTTCAACATTCTTTCTCCAATACCTAGGCAAGTGCCCAGAACAAGAAATAACCAGAGATTGAATGCATGCATGGATGGGTGAATATGCAGCTCTCTGTCAATATTGACCAAATCAGGTTTTAACTCTGTCACATTCTCATTTCTAAATTGGTTTGATTTTTTATCTGTTTTATTGATGAGGAGACCAGAAACCCAGAAGTGTAGAACAACTTATCTAGGTGTCTCAGTCATAGCTTTAACCTTAAGTCAACTAGTTTTAGAGGAAGTGATCAGACACACACGAGGTATCAAATGTCTCAAGAAGCTTGTTGGGTAGGAAACATCACTAATGATACCTATAAAGCTATTTCAAATCCCACCTGTTACCTAGGAAGCTGAGGTATGTGAAATATCCCTTGGTTTTCACATGCCGTCCCATTCCATAATGGTTTCCAAAGGACAGTAACAGTTTCTGTTTCTTTAAGATAGTCTGTGGAGTGTGTAGGATACAGTACCTGTTGAGCTGTGTGGCTGAGTTCCGCAGCAATGTCACAGCCTGAGTTCCCCAGGCCAATCACCAGGGCTCGTTTTCCCTTCCATATCCCTGGTTCCTTATAGTCCCTGCTGTGGAAGCATTTGCCTTTAAAACGGTTCAGTCCTGAGTGAAAAGTGAGAAATATATGAATCAATTTGATTTCTATTAAAAGAAAACAATAAAATAAAATATTTAGTGGTCACAAAATAAGAAAATGTAATAGTCTTAATAAATTATATATAACAGAAATGTATTTTAATCTGCCTGTTTGTAGTTTAATTAAAAAGACATTAATGCAGTTTGGGGATGGCTTGAGTCTATTCCCCAGTGCTGTCAACTTGGTCCCCAGTGTAGTGGTACTGAGGTGTGGCTATAAACCTTTAAGAGGTGGTGGCAACTGGGAAGTAAGTTGGTCTTTGAGGACACCACCCTTGGAAAGGAGGGTGGAGCGAGCATAGTTACATGAGAGCAGTAACTTTTTAGTTCTAAAAAGAGCAAACCTGCCTGTCGAATCCCTCTAGCTGCCCCTCTCACTTTGTAATCCTTAGTTGCTGGACAGGGCTAGTTCTTTTTCCATTTCTTTACCATGCTGTGATGCAACTTGGGCAGGGTGGGGGGATGTCCTTGCTAGAATGCTAGCACCATGCTGTTTAGACTTGCCAGTGCCAAGAATTATGGGCCAAATCTCTTTTCTCTACAATGTCTTCATCGTCGTCGGGTATTCTGTTATTTGTATGAGAAAGTAGACGAAAATAGACATCGCTAAGATGTTTATTCTCAACAGATGTGTAGGTGGCTTCCTCAATTTCGGTCTTACCTGGAAAGGAGTCTTTTGGTAGATGGGGGTACACATGATGCCCCGAACAAATCATTACAGCATCAAAGACAGCTGTGTCTTTTTTACCGTTCTTTTCAGTGGTGACTTCCCATTTGCCAGTAGATGAGAAATCAGGACATTTATTTATACTGGTTACAAATGTCTAAGGAATGCAGAGAGAAGGCCTTCTTTAATATGCTAACAGTAGATTGGTCTTAATAAAATCATTTAATTAGTAAGGATTTTGAATTCTTAAGGATAAGAAGAAATAAAAACATTAGATTGTGTATGTATGTATATAGGTGTCTATATGTGTGTGTGTGTGTGTGTTCTTTGGCTTGTTTTTAAATATTTTTCATTGTTTACTGCAAATGGTTACATTTATGGTCTCACAAAAGTATGGCTTTCTATGCTTTACACAAAAAGTCTAACTAATATCTAGTTATAAATGTTTTGTATTTTTTTCATTAAACTTCTTTTGGACACAAGGATTATTTAGAAAGTAAATTGACAAACCCATGGATATTTTGTATCTGTTTTTTTGGTACTGGTTTCTAAGTTGTTGCCATTTTGATGTTAGAAGTATATGTGATGCAGTCGCATATTTCTGACAGATTCATGAGAGAAAAATAGGGTTCACAAATCTACAATTAGAGAAAGCAAACTGTTAAAAATAGTGATGAAAGAAAGGGACCCTGGGGGAAAGATGGGGACAGAGCCACCGCCATGGACTTCCTGATTGCTCTGTCTGACACTGCTTGGCCGATAGCACCTTACCTCAAATTGTATGTATTTTAGAAGGTTCTTTTCTTTGGCAAATGAAACGATGTATTCTTGGAGCTTGCTGTTATGCATAAAGTTGGGGAAGTCATCAGGATAGGGGAAGTCTGGAAAGCACATCATTTCTTTGGAAGAGTTGGTGAAGACCGATCGGTAAATGCTAGCCCTGCCCTCTTCTGTTTGGTCCTGTGAATGAAATTTCCAGATGGAGGAAGATTGGTATGTGAGTATACAGTTCTTGTTTATATTCAGTTCCAAGTCATTATAGTAAGTTGAACTGGCCTTTACCCACTAGTGAATCTGATAAGATGACAAGTAAATATGAACTTCCCCTTAACAATTTACCAAGGCGATTTAGAATGCGGAAGCACATACTTAATCTATTTTCTTTTCTAAGGGAAACAACTTCTTTGTTTCCTTTTAGAAGTACACAACTAGAATTTTTATTTATATAACATATGGTGATGGCTGTTTTCATAGCTCAACTCCATAGGATTTCACTTGTCACCAACTCATGAACATGAGCAACTAGCAGTCAATTTGATTTGCAAAAACAGTGATAGGCAATTGGCGCTATCTATAAGAATTGTAAATGTGAGCATTTTAAATCCTAATCTCTCAAAATTAAATGTAAAGTTCGTACTGCTTATTTTGAACTACGCATATTGAATTTATGGAGCATTGCCTACCCACTGAGCATTTATTTGGTAGCAGAGTTTCAACTTTTAGAAATATAGAAATGTTTGCATTGGTAATATTTTTTTAATTTAATTAATTTATTTTACATCCTGACCACAGTTTCCTCTTCTTCCTTTCCTCTCATCCCCTCCCCACTTCCCTCTGCTCACCCTTAATCACATCCTCTTTTGTTTCTGTTCAGAAAGGGACAGGACTCCCATGGGTATCAACAAAGCATGGCATGTCAAGTTGTGGTAAGACTAAGCACTTCCCCTTGTATTAAAGCTGGGCAAGATGATCCAGGATGAGGAATAAGTTCCCAAGAGCCAGCCAAAGCATTAGGACAGCCACTTCTCCCATTGTTAGGAGTCCCTCAAGTAGACCAAGCTACACAATTGTCATATATATTTAGAGGGCTTAGGTCACTTGTATATTTATATAATTAGGGCTTGGTTCAGACTCTGTGAGTTCTTATGAGCCAGGTTAGTTGTTTCTGTGGGTTTTCTTGTGATGTCCTTGACCCCTCTGGCTCCTATAATCCTTCCCCCTCTCTTCAGCAGGGTTTCTCATATTAATGGGGGAGTTACAGAATTGTGCTGAAAATTCTAAAGGAGGTACTAAGTGATGATGAAAGAAGAAAGAAACATTGAAGAAAAAAGACTTAGCAAAGATCAGATCAGGACATTGTGTACTGGTTCTCATCTGTAGCCATATACTGGTAACTCCCACACAGACACACAGACACACAGACACACCACCACCACCACCACCACCACTACCACCACCACCAACAACAACAATAACAACAAAACAACCACAACAAGCCAGTCAACCAACCAACCAACCAGAGAATTTGTTTTAGTTGGCATGGAGTTTCAAATGTCTTTCAAGTAACAGTATAGAATAAAATTGGTAGAGGGTAATGACCACCAAAGTAGATCCTATGCAGGAGTATACCTTAGAATCTGTTTGTTGCAGCTGGTACCTGAATGTATGTGTGAGGTGAACTAAAGACACTAAATAAAAAATATATATGCTTGTTTATGGGTGGGGTGTACCTGTGTGTCCATGTGCAAATGTGTCCCCTATCCTCTGTGTGTGTGTGTGTGTGTGTGTGTGTGTGTGTGTGTGTGTGTGTGTAGGTCAATCTCAGGTGTGTGTTCCTTAAGAGCCATCCACTCACTGATAAGGCTAGGCTGGCTTGTAAGAAAGTTCCAGGAATCCTTCTGCCTCTGCCTCACAGTGTTCGGTTTACAAACCTGGGTGCTGAGGCTTGAACTCAGATGTTCACACTTGCAAAATAAGCACTTTATTGAATGAGCTAGATCCTCAGCCCAAGGCATTAAATTAGAAGAAAAAATACTGTAAAGACCATGATAAAAGAGCTGAAACTTTGCTTGGACCTCTAAAACCACCAAGGTATGTTGTGAGTACTCTATAGGTCTAGATGAAATATCTGTCTTTCTCAGCACCTCCATAATCAGGAAATCAGTAAGCTGTCTGGATTGGACGTTAAGCTTTGTGATGAAAGATTAAATTGCAGATCTCTATGGATGGCTGTGAGTTTGTGGAGAAACATGTAGATCGTTAGAAAGTTCTCAATAGGTGTCATGTAACTCAAAGCTGACGGGTGCCCGGGTTATGACCTTTTAGTAAACATTGGAATATTAGATCATGCCAATCACTAGCACTAGCACGACTGAAGTTAGCTGTTTTGTTTGCTTCAAAAAGGAATGTGACTTTGAAATGGGACCTGAGTTTTCTGCTGTTCATGTGACTCATGCACATGGGTAGTCTGCATGAGATTTTTGAGGCGTTGAAGGGATTTGTAGCTTCCAGTGAATTTAGAAAGCTTGATAGAAATGATATTGCTAGGGAAGAGGAAAAAAATAAGGAATATATTAATTCACATAGAGCCTCTCAACCTGAAAATCCCAAATCTGAAATGTTTTGAGCACCAGCATGGCAGCACAAGAAAAAGAACCCAGCTGTAGGTGGGACATCTGTGTAGACCCCTCTCTTCAAGGCTCAGGGAACGTTGTAGAAGAAAGGGTAGAAAGAACATCAGGGGTGGAGAAGGGTGTTGTGAAAAGATGTCCTCTGGACAGGACATGGCTGCTGCACACATGCTGCTGTTGAACTCACAGCAGGTGTTGTTTCCTGCACGGGATCTGCACAAGGTCAAGCCAGTTAAAAATTTAAACATGGATTGGGGAAGGAGCTTCTGCTGCGGTCCCACTCCAAGGTGAGGAACTATTGGCAGTTAATGGCTGCTGGGAGGAGGAAGGAACTCTTTCTTTCCTTCTTCCTTTCTCTCTCTCTCTCTCTTTCTCTCTCCCTCCCTCCCTCCCTCCCCTCTCTCTTTTTCCTTCTTTCTTTCTGTTCTCAACCCATCCTGACTTCATTTCCCCCCATTCCACTCTTCCCAGTAACCTCCCCACCCCTCTCAGATCCACTCCTCCTCTGTTTCCTTCAGAAAAGGTCTTCCAGGTATATCAACTGAATGCAGCAAACAAGATACACTAAGTCTAGGCACAAATCCTCATATCAAGGCTGGATGAGGCAACCCAGTAGGAAGAAAAAGGTCCCAAGAACAGATGAAAGGGTCAGAGATACTCCCATTCCCACTGTTAGGAGCCCCACATAAATACCAAGCTAGCAACCATAACATGTATGCAGAGGATCTAGTGCAGACCCATGCAGGCTAGAATTACCTTTCTTATCTGATTTGGCTACTGGTAGATTACTCAAGCCCCTGTGGATGACCCACACCCATGAGCAAATAGGCAGCACTAACTGAACTCAGTGAATCACACACACACACACACACACACACACACACACACACACACACACACAGAATGAAGTTGAGAAGGCAATGTGTCTGCGAATGGGGAAGGGGGAATTAGAGTGAGGAATTGGGGGTGGATATGAGGCACATGTGATCAAGATACACTGAATACATGCATACAATTTTCAAATCATAAATAAAAATGAATAAAATGGTTGTGTGTAGAAAAAGAGCCTATATTAAACTTCATGTAAATCAATGCAATTTATGAATTAGTTGCTTCTGGGAGGGCTGTTGGGGAACAGAAATTTTAGCTAAAACTGTGGCCTGGTCAAAGTAGTTTATCTACTCTGTGGGTCAGCAGTGAGAGGGTAGTACATCACTCTGGCTTTGAGTCAGGGATGGAATAAGAACCCAGTGGGTAGCATCTGCTGATAGGCTACTTAGGATAAGTGGATAGTTAGTGATAAAACATCAAATGAACTTTAAAATGTGTCCTATACTGCCCTTTACAGCTGTCTCATTAGTTTTGGGTTTTGTAAGAACAAATTCCACACCTGAATCTTCTAAATTGCTTTTTTTTAAAATCACTTCCCCTACCCTCTCCTGCTTTCTCCTCTCCCCTCTCCTGCCCTTTCCTGCCCTCCTCTTGACCCTACTGGCCTGAAACTTGCTGTGTATCTGAGAATGGTCTTGAGCTTCCAGATCCTCTTGCTTCCACCTCCTGAGTGCTGAGATTAGAGGTGAGAGCCACTGTGCCTGGTTGTGGGAATTCAACCTAAGGCTTCTGAATGAACTGAATTGTATTAATTTGTAAACTCTACTACTGACCCACATTCCCAGCATCTCATTTTTGACATTATTATTGCTATTACTTAGTGTGCTGTTTTGCTTTCATTGTTAGTAAATAGCAAGCTTACATAAATACTAAAGAAGTGTTTTAAAATAAATTCCTTTAAAAACAAGTAACATTACATAGACTAAGTAGGTTCTATTTAGCAATGTGTATATAGCAACAATTAGTGGAAAAGCCAAGACTTGTTAATGAGTACACAATGCAGAAAAAAATAAGTATTTGTGTTAGTAATGCAAAATGTGTTGGAAAAAACAGGAATGGAGAGATTTTATGCGTGATTTAAGTTGTTTAATTTAAAGTAGATATAACTACTTTCTGCCTGTGTTAATAAACTGAGTGTTTTGTGTTCTAAAAATAAGCATTTTAATTGTATATAGTCATTGTAAATAGATGGTATTGTCCTGCATAAAGGCACTTTGTCAGGAGTGTGTTTCTCTAGAGAGCACAGTGCCCTCCCATATTCCCAACATTACTACTTTAATTGTATTACCTTGTAGGCTATCATATAAAAATCATATACATGTAGGCATTGCATAGTGCTTAAACCAGAGTATTTAGAAATTATATCTTTTAAATCATTAAAAATATGCTGACTAACCCAGAATAATTGTGCATATTTTGAGCCCCGATGTTTCAATGAATAGGTACAATACATGTTGATCAGATTAGGGAAATGAGTTTTCTACCCCTTGTCATCACGTTGTGTTTGGAGTGCGCGGGTGACTCTTTTATAGTTATTCAAAAACCACATAATTGGTTACTAGAAACTATAATATAGAGCACATTACTTCAGTCTACTTGTTTTTGTGTGTCTGCTACCTAAACTCCCAGTGTCTACTCCATCTCTCTCCTTTCCCAGCCTTTAGGATTCACAACTACACATTCAATTATTTAAGAACACGTTTTGTTAATTTAACACAATGACTTCCATTTTCAACTGTTTTGCTGAAAATAATGGGATGCTATTCTTTTTAAGGTCAAGCACTATTCCATTCAGACTATGTGCCACACTTACTTCATCCATTCATCTATCATATCTTGTGCTGCTGGGGCCATATCCATTTTCTCTTTGCCTGTATTAATGTCTTGAAATGCTTCCCCTGTTTTCTTCTAGTAATCATGTAGTTCTGGATCTTACATTCAAGTTTTTAAACCAAGTTTTTTTTGCTTTATTTTTATGTGTGTGAGCGGTAAAGGGGTCAAGTTTTAATAATCCATTTGTGAATTTCCTGTTTTTCCAGTACCATTTACCAAAGAGCTTATCTTTTCTTTTTCTAGTAAGATTAAAGAGTAAGAGATTGTAAAAAGGAATCTCATTCACAACTGGTACAAAACTACAAAGGATCTGGACATAGTGGTGCACATTTCTAATTCCAGCATTTGGGAGGCCGAGGCAGGTAGATCTCTGTGCGTTTGAGTCCACCCTGGTCTACAGAGGGAGTTTCCAGATACCTAGGGTCAGGGCTATGTAGGGACCCTGTTTCAAACAAACAAACAAACAAACAAACAAACAAAGAACAAAACAATGACAACAACAATAAAGCAACAACCCCCCTCTCAAAAACAATCAAACAAACAAACAAACAAACAAACAAACAAACAAAAACCTACAAAGGAATAAGTTTAACCAGGGAAGTAAAAGACTTTTCAATGAAAATTGTAAGACTCTGATGAAAGAAATTTAGGAAGACCTCACCAAATAGAGATAACTGATGTTCACAGATGGGAAGAATTGATGTTATTATGTACGTACTACCCTAGTTATTTACAGATTCAATGTAGATTATTATTCAATCTATCAACATACCAATGATGATCTTCACAAAAAACGTGAAAAATGTCCTGGAATTCCTCTAGAAGGACAGAAGACTCCAAATAGATACAATTGACTTGAACCAAACCAAAGCAAAGCAGTACTAAAGAAACAAACAAAAAAACAAACAAAAGCTGGAAGTAATCACATTACCTTTCTCTGAAATATACCACAAAGCTACAGAAACCAAAACAGCAGTTGGGTGGTGGTGGCGCACGCCTTTAATCCCAGCACTCGGGAGGCAGAGGCAGGCAGATCTCTGTGAGTTCGAGGCTAGACTGGGCTACCAAGTGAGTTCCAGGAAAGGCGCAAAGCTACACAGGGAAACCCTGTCTCGAAAAACCAAAAAAAAAAAAAAAGAAAGAAACCAAAACAGCGTGTTAGTGGCATAAAAACAAACACCTAAACCAGTGGAACAGTATATAGAGCATAGAAATAACCCAATACATTTGTAGCTAATTGATTCATGACCAAATCTACCTGAGAAATTGAAATTTGTGGTCTAAATCACTAACATGACCTTTTGTAACCTCACATTTGAAACACTTATGCTGCGAGATGTCATTCTGTATGCTGTGAATATGTGTAGCTCTGGTTGGTTGATAAATAAAATGCTGATTGGCCAGTAGCCAGGCAGGAAGTATAAGGGGAACAAGCAGAGAGGAGAATTCTGGGAAAAGGAAGGCTGAGTCAGGAGTCACCAGCCAGACACAGAGGAAGCAAGATGAGAAGGCAGAACTGAGAAAAGGTACCAAGACATGTGGCTAAACATAGATAAGAATTATGGGTTAATTTAAGTGCAAGAACTAGTCAGTAATAAGCCTGAGCTAATGGCCAAGCAGTTAAAATTAATATAAGCTTCTGAGTGATTGATTATTTTATAAGCAGGCCACAGGACTGCGGGGTCCTGGTGGGATTGGAGAAACTTTCCCACTACACATTATTTATTTTGTGTGACAAATGTATACATGTTCAAGAGCATGCTGAGGCCAGAAGTTGAAGTCTTCCTCAATCCCTTTCCTCCTTTTTTGAGGTACAGTCTCTCATTGAGCATGAGCTCACTGATTTGGCTAGACTGGCTGTCTGGTAGCCATATGTATGGGTATAGCTTTGCCTCACTATATGGGATCATACGTGTACACCACCGCACCCTGACTTTTATGTATTTTCTGGGGATCCAAACTCAGTCCTCCTCATGCTTGTGGGGCCAAACACTTTACTCACTGAGCCGCCATCTCCAAGACCTACCTGTGGGCTTTTAAACAAGGAAGACGTGTATTTATATTATATACAAGTACCTAGTATTTGACTATGGATTTTTAATCTCCAAGTGACTCTTACTTGTGATTTTTCAGAGGCGAATTCTGTAAATAAACTCTCTAAGGCAACTGGTTTTCTGCTAAATTGCAAGGAGGTTATTTCTGACCTGCTTCCTCTCTTACGTTTTGTGGGATCCAATCCTGCTAGGAATCACAGTCACCTAGGCAGGCCTGGAGCCTCCTCCTCCACTTCCCTGCCTGTTGCACAGATGCCACACTCACTGAGAATTTCCACAGGCCTCCAACGTCATCGCTCCTCTCAAAGCAGGTGGGCTCCAGCCCCTCCTCCAGACAGCTCCTGATGGAGGCCAGGCCACTGACACCAGCTCCGATGATAGCCACTCTCCTCTTCATGGGTTCCTGTGGAGTGAGGCAGAGATCATTTCCAGCAGCATTTCTGAGACCTTACTTTGGTGTTTGTTTTTGTTTTAATGAGAAATTTTGTTTTGGCGTGCATGAAAACCTATCCAAAGTACTTCAGAACTTCTGTTAGTCATCAAAGTACTTTCTGTTTCTTGGCAAATAAGCATCTAAAAAAAGTCTCCTTGAGACCTGTGATCTTTGGTAATCTCACATTTTAAAAGTTTGTTTAGTGTGTGTGTACACGCGCGTGCCTGTTGGGGGAGGGGATGGCACATCCACACGTGCACAAGCATGTGAAAGCAAAATGTATTAAGCATTTTCTTTTCAGTCAGCTCCCCAAATTAAGAGATTCACAACTAAGCTACATAAACATTCACCCACACCACACATTCACAGCTACGTTATAGACACACACAGCTCCACAAAAATGTTTATACGTGAATAAAACAAACCAAGATCTATGTGTAGATGTATGATAGTCTCTTTGTGTGAGTGGGTTGGTTTCATGACCATCTACAGATGCTCAGGTTCTTTCAATAAATGTCCTAGGATTTTGGTTTAACCTATGGAATCCTCCTGCATCCTTCAATTTATCTCTGGATTACTTGTAATTTATAATATTACCAATTCATTGGAAATACTTGTTTTGCTATATCACTTAAATAATATCAAGAAGGAAAAAAAGTGTGTGTATTCAATACAGATGCAACCCTCATAAGCCTAACCACATCATTGGTTCATTGGTACTTGAATCTTTATATATGAAACATACAGATATACATACACATACACATACATACTTGCACATACATACATGCATACACACATACACATACAACATACATGTATGCCTATGTCTATTTTACTTGAAATAAGACTGGGAACATCTACATCTCAATATGTCAGATAGTCTGTCCTTTTCCTTCCTCAACAAAAGTCGCCATTTCCTTCAAATAATATCTTCCCATTATTATCCATTCTCAACTCCATTCTCTTCCAAGAAAATCATGCTTCCAATCTTTTCCTATCCTTAGATTCTACCCCTACTTCTCTATTTTTCTTTTTGAGTAAAATTCCGTAGCTCTGCAAACAAACAAAATACTTAGATGATGAGAATCCTATTTTAGGACACCCAGGAAAAATAAAAACCAGGCAACTTCCTGAATGGCATGCCATATTCATTCTAGCCACAGTGAATGAAGAACCACCCAACTCCATTCACCCACCTGACCCTCCTCCTCACTGCTTTTCCATTCACCTCCCAGACTCCCCTACTCCAGCCCATTGAAAGAGCTTTATTTTTCTACCTTTTCCTTGTCTTCCTTTCTTCTGTGTGTTTAAGCCCCGAGTCTCCTGGGGAGTCTGAAAGAGAAAATGCTGGGCACCTGATGGTAAGTGGGGGAGTGTGCTATTGGAATAGGGAGGAGCTTCTCTTAAAGGGATAATCCTTGGTCCTGTAGCAAGTGAGCACACCCCAGCTCCTGTGATGTGGACCACCTTTCTGGTCACTCAGACATGCTTTCCTGTTAGCAACCTCCAGTTTCACCCCTTTCCTCGCCTGGGAGGCAGCAGTTTCTCCAAGTTACTAAGGTTCTCAACTCCATTTCCTTATGTATAGTTCCAAAGTTTACCTTATTTTCCTTATTTGAAGGTCTTTTGAGGTGCCCTGTGATAACCTTCCAAACTCTATGGGAAATTAATCATAATTGGATTGGAGATGGACCAGCAGTGAAGATAGTTTTCCTATGCTATGAAAAAAAAAATCCTTGACTTACTAGTCACAGATATAGCAAGTAGGTTAGACCTGGTCATGGGCTTTAGAAAAGTTGTATTATTCAAGTGAATCTTGCTGAGGGTGTTGTGGGTCATCTGTGAGACCTTCCTCAGCAGGTTTAAAGTCAGAGCTTGCAATTGTATTTTGAAGGAATTCCACAGGGAAGAGTTTGGAAGTGAATGTGTCTCTTGCCATTGCACTTTACCTTCCTCATGGGCCTCCAGTGGGAGAAATGTCCACTGTACTCTACCTGCTCAGAAGGGATGAGACTTGCAGTCAAAGACCTGAGAGGAGACTGTGCCCATTCTTCAAGACCTTCACTAAGCTATCATCTCCACCAATCAAGCTCTCTGCCTACTTACAGACATAGGTCTCAGCATCCGAAACTGCCTGCCACTTGGTCAAAGTGGGATAGGGACATATGGTCAGAGCCATGGGAAAGTGTTCTGCATAAGGGGCCAAGAAGTCAACAGAGTCAACAGAGTCAAACTCAGCTCTTCAGAAAGCAGTGAAGAATAAGCTTGCACTTAAAAGCATTTATGAAACTCAGTTAGGCACCTAACTTCAACGGAAGCCTTTTTAAAAAGTAATTTTACAAGCTTTATTTTCTGTGAGTAATCTAATGCATATATCTTTAGCTGTTGTTTTTATTCAAATATTTATATTTCTGCAAAATTGAGACTTAGTTTGTTGAATATGTACTTTCTAAAAGAACCATCACAGTGTGAGTATGTTCACAAAATGCCTCACAGTCTAGAACAGGAGGAAACAACTATACTTTAAACAGTGAACTTGTACAGTGACTGGCCTGGGTGGAAAAACAGACATATGAGCACTGTTAGTTCATGTTTAAAAGTAACTGAATGTAGAATAATGACCATTTGTTAACATACTTGATTTTTAAAGAAAGCACTTGCTTCCAAAAGGAGATTAATTAGGTAGCGATTCACACATCTTATTTCAGTTGAAATGGCTTGTCCAAATATATTTAAACAGCTTGGTCTGAATTGCACAATGCACTGTGCCTGTGACGTTGGAATGCTAGCTGTGTCACATTCTGCTTATTTTTCCTACCAAGTGGTGCCAAATGCTGTGCTGTTATGTGGTTGATGGTGACACAGTGTCTTTCTCTAAGACAACTTGGTTTATGTTTATGTAATAACAGGTGACGCTGATGCTCTAGAGAGAATGAAGGCAAGGTAGCTGGCTCATCCCTTGGATTCTCCTGCAGGTCACAAGTGCTGCTGTCACCAGTGTCCACACTATTAGAAACATTGTCAAGTCGGCCTATGTTGATAGATCAAGATGGTCATGTCTCCAGTCCTGTCAATCTCTCCATACCTCCTAAGAGAGAAGCACAGACTCCTTTTCCTTCAAACTTTATTGAGACATAACAAGTTAGAGTTGCACGTCATTAAACTTTATTGGTGCACACATGCATGTGTGTGTGTGTGTGTGTGTGTGTGTGTGTGTGTGTGTGTGTGTCTGTGTACATGTGTGGGTATAAAGGGGACAACTTTGGATGTCAGAAACACTATCTCTTTTTAAGAAAGGCTCTCTCAGTGGGTTGGAGCCCACTGAATAGACTATGCTGTGGCCAGCAAGCCTCAAACATCTTTCTGTCTCCATTTCCTACACATTATGACCATGCCTAGATTGTTTTTACACAAGTTCTGGGTACTCAACTCAGGTCCTTATGCTTACAAGGCAAGCATGTTACCAACTGAGCTGTACTCTTATGTTTTAAATTTTATACTTATTCATATTTATCAGGGAATTTTATAATTCCATATTGTTTCTGAGCTTCTTGTTTCAATTGGAAAGTTCTCCCTGAACTTTTAAAAATAAGATAGGCCTAAGGATAAGCTCTCTCAGGTTTTGCTGGCATTGAAAATGTCTTTACCTCTCTTTTATTTCTTTGGACAGTTGTGATACTTTTAGTTTAGTTTTTCCTTTCTGGCAGTTCTTCTTTGAAAAGTGCCATCCTGCAGTCCCTGCTGATAAATCCCCTGAAATTCTTATGTTGGTGTCATTGCATATAATGAGTCTCTTTTATGTTGACCTTTTTGAAACCATGTGTCTGTCTTTGACAAATGCTTACTGATAGAGAAATGAATAAATTATTTAATTCCCAGAAGATAGTCTGTGGGTACTAAAAAGCTATAATGTAGCTATGACAGCTGTAATAGATGGTTTAGAGAAATCTTATGTCACACGGAAAGCAGATACAACATGTACAATGGCTATTACATTTTTATTAGAAAAATGTACAATTATTTAAAAATTCTTTTAAATATGAATGCAGGCACATATAGGCACACTCATACAATCTAAAATAAACTTCTATTAAAGAGAAAAATATGGCTGCATGTATACACTAAGTTGTTAATATGTTGTTAATATGCTTTACCCTGTTGAGCAGGGGGTCCATACATGAGTCTAGATGAAAGAGCCAAGATGAAACAACAGTCAGATAAACCAACAGTATCAAACATGAATAAAATATTTTCACTGCATAAAATAAAACAAAATGTTCTAGAACTTAGATGATAAGACTAAGCATTTATTCTGGAGCTAACAAGCCAGTGCAAATTTGAACACGTGTCTCAGACAAGGTCTGGCTGTGATTCACTGTGATTTTTGATGACTGAGTTCACTGTTGAGCAATACCGAGTTGAGAGCTGGCTCCAACCACAGGGTCTGTGGGCTTCTGTCACCCTCTGTCCTTTGCCACGGGGTAAGGCTACTTGTCCTCACATTGCAAATGTTACCCCATGAGCAAGACCCATAAGGGAACTTGCAACAATGAGTTCCCACCTAAAGCTTTCATAATTGTTTCTGAGGTGACAGAGATGGATGTCGTCAGGATAGCAACCCATCATCAGAGCCTTCCTTAGCAAGAGCTCTGTGGAATGAGAAAATTTTTAATGTGATTTAGGAGATTTCTTGTCTTGATTGGGGCTTGGCAGTAGGGGCCAAGATAAACTACTGGGTTCCATTCCATTTCCCAGACCATATGAGCTGGAACTGGTATTAAGAGCAAGGACCTAGTTCAGAGTTCAGCCCAGCACTTGGCTGCTCTATTCCTACATTCTACATGTGGGATCTGACAGTGAAGCCAGGGACAATCCTTAAGGCTAACAGGAAGCAGAGCTGGAGCCCTTTCAGCTAATGTTAGCTTGAGAGTCACAACAGACAATTAAAAAATATCCTTTACTTTAAATCATATCATTGTAGATACCTAGATATCACTAGATACCTTGGGCGGACAATTCTTCACTCTATTGGCCTGTTCTTGGGATTTCTGGATATTTATCTCTCTTGGAATATTGTTGCTGATAAATGCTAATTATGCCTGCCAGGCACTAGAAAAACATAAAACAAAACAAAACAACCCTGTGCCTACTGATTGCCAGCTATTCCAATAAAGAAGTTTCAGTATCTCTGTGAACCACTTATAGGTCAACTATGTTCTTATGTTTAGACAAAAACAAACCAAAAAACAAAAAAAACCGAAGGACCTTAACTGATTTATTCAAATTGTGGCTTACTAGTTCAACATATATTTCAAGAACATGTGTTATGTATCAAACACTGAACATGACTTATAAGATAGAGAATAGAGTTTGGCCAATAAGACAGACATAAACAGTTGTTATCACTATAACATGTGCACACACATATTTTTATATATTAATTTAGTAAATAATTGCCTACACTGTTCCAGGTAATGTTCTAAGAATCACTCACACCTTCCAAGTACACATAGGTAATGTTCTAAGAATCATTCACCCCTTCCAAGTACACATATTCAAATGCTCTCCACATGGTTTTCCCATTCTACTCTTAATTATCTGACAACAATAGTTTATATTTAAAATATAAGGCTGAGATATTAGTCCATTCACTCTCTCTCTCAACCCCAGGATGCCATCCGAAGGAGGAGATATATCACTTATTGACATATAAGTAGTTTAAAAACCATTTAGACAGGCTAGCATTTAAAAGATAAAATAGTTTGACATTACCTTTAAAAGTTCAGAGTTCATAAAAATGCTGCACGTTAGAATAAAAATGCTGTGCTGTTATTGTGTGGCCTTCGCTACTGATTAAACAAGTTGATTTGAAGAACAGAGTGCGATGGTTTATGTAAGTCCTGGTACATTGTACACTTGTGAACTGGACTTTCTGGCTTGGCTTCTGAAGGTACTGGAAGATATTCAACTGTTATTTGATCTTTTCCTTTGAAAGCAAAACTCACTGTGTTTAAGCACGTAACTCAGTTTCTTCAGATGCTGGAATTGAAGCTGTGATGTTATTTCTAGCTTGCAGTCAAATGTTTTCATTCCTGGGACTTACTTAGGTTTGAGAATGGTCCTTCCTTACTTGATGAAAGGACTTATTTTACTGTCAGTGATCAGAAACCTAGTTCTTCAGAAGAGACACATTTCTACTTGGGGAAGCTCACTTAAATGTAAGAAACTTCAATCAATACCATTGTTCTGTTTCTCTTCCGTTCTCTTGTTGAGATGAATGATTACAGCATCTTAACTCAGGTGATAACCAAGCTTGGGAAATGACTGTAACAAAGCATGTTGTTTCTCATCAGAGGCTTTATATCCCAACTTGACAATAAATGTCAGGCCCTGACTAAAGAATGAGATGGGTGAGCAAAATATACGAAATTTATGACGGAAACTGGAAGCTAACAGAAAACCATCTTGTTAGTTTTATGTGCAGGCACCACAAGCGATGGATTTTCTATAAACTCCATATATGAACAAAACTTCCAGTAACTTGCTTAGTCCTAAAAGTGGCAGCTTCCCCAGGCATGTGAGCCAGGGTGAGGCTCAAGGTATGCATGAGTGCTGTCTTATGACAATGAAGCAATGGACCAGAGAACAGTGCAGAGGATAAAATGAAGAAAAAGTCAGAAAACTTAAGGGAAATGACTTATGGCCAGACAGACCTGGTTTGAAACTCAGTTTAATCTTTTCTTTTTCTTTTTTCTTTTCTTTCCTTTGGTTTTTGGTTTTTCAAGACAGAGTTTCCCTGTGTAGCCCTGGCTGTCCTGGAACTTAATTTGTAGGCCAGGCTGGCCTTGAACTCAGAGATCTACTTGCCTCTGCCTCCTAAGCTCTGGGATTCAAGGTGTGTACCATCACTGACAGGCTTAAAAGTGTTTTTGAGGTTTGAATGTTTTCTTTATTGGACTTTCTTTTAAACTTTTATTTTTAAAAATTGGTATGTAGAACATTAGTTATCATTATGACATTTTATTTTTTCAAAGATTTTATTTTTGAGTATGTGCATGTGTATTGTGTGTGGGTTTGTATCTATGGGTACAGTTCCTGTGAGATCATGAATGGGGTTAGATCCTTGGATCTGGAGTTGGGCAGTTGTGAGCTGCCCAATGTGGGTGCTGGGAACTTATTTGGGTCCTCTGTGAGAGCAAGAGATGTTCTTAACCACTGCACCATCTCTCCAGCCCATTGTTATATTTTCAAACAAAATGTGTTTTAGTAAATTATTCTCCTCCCTCCTTACTATCTATCCTCTATTAGGCTGATCTGGTATTCTTGGGATCAAATGAGCTTTTCCCTAAAGAGGAAAGGCTTTTGGGCAGATTTTCTAGCAGCAGTCATGCAGTGGTCATGAAGACAAACTATCCATTTCCTTGTTTCAGATTACAGACATTGGCTGTAGTCAGTGATACTCTGGTGACTGTAGGGCAGTCACCCAAAACAAAACTGAGGTAACAGAGGAGCTTGAGCCAGAAAGTAAGAGCATGAGATGAAGAGCTGCTTACATTTGGAGTAAGGGATTGTTTCTGCCGGGCTCAGACCCTTCCATGCTTTCTTGCATTTACACTCCCAGAAAGAAGCCTACCTCTTGTGCTTCTCTGTACACTGGTTTAAAGGCCCAGTCTACATTGAATTTAGTATTATAAACATCCTAGTAAAAGTATACCATTGAAAGTAACTAATCACACTAAATTATAAATTATTATTATTTTATAATGGTATGCTCTCCCGTTTTCTTACTTTGCACAGGTGTAGCAATATCTCATGAGTATTTGCTATGCATAAGAATGAGATAATATTTGGGAGTGAGACAGTCCCAACAGGCTATCAACTTGTTACAGGAGTTAATAGTTAGAGATTTACAATGCCGGGTTTCTTCTTGACATCATTCTGCTGTGAAAATAATATCTAAGGCAGTCTGCATTAGTTTCTGTAGAAAAAAAAAGAACTTGGGAAAGTGAAAGCATCGGGGTACATGAAAAGCATAGATAATGCTATCTTTTCCTTCTGGCCTTAGATGTTCATTTTCACCCTATTTCTGGCTGCATTGTATTTGTGGAAGGTAGAGTTGTAGAAGCTTAATATTGATGTCCATTCCCTGATGATACTTCTCTATAGTAGTGGTTCTCAACCTGTGGGTTGTGACCTCTACAGGGGTGCATATCAGATATTTACTGTAGGCAGACTTTTCTTTCCCACTGGCTGGTTCCCAAATAACTGACACAGAGATTTAATATTATTTGTAAATGCTCAATATTAATTGTAAATGCTTGGCCGGTAGCTCAGGCTTGTTACTAGCCAACTTTTACATTTTAAATTAACCCTGATTTCTTATATACCCTCTGCCATATGACTCATGTCTTGTTACCTCATTTTCTACACCTCCTGCTTCCTCTGTGTCTGCTGTCATCTCCTCTGACTCTGACCTTCCTCATCCCAGCATCCTTAGTTTGGTTGTCCCACCTATACTTCCTGTCTGGCTACCAGCCAGTCACCTTTTTATTAAACTAATTCAAATGACAAATCTTTACAGTGCACAAAAGGATTATTCCACAGAAATTTACATTATGATTCATAACAGTAGCAAAATTACAGTTATGGAGTAGCAATGAAAATAATTTTATGGTTGGGAGTCACCACAACATGAAGAATTGTATTAAAGGGTTGCAGCATTAGGAAGATTGAGAACCACTGCTGTAGAGTATCAAAGCAAAAATTCTCTCCAATCTGTCTTACATGAATAATAGACCCCATGCTGATTTTCCATTAGAAATCTAGAATATAGTACTCTGTTCCTCTTTATCATCCAACCATCTGACTGGTGAAGATGACAGGCCAGACAAAAACAACAGTGTTGCTAAATGTCAAATGGGAGATGTAATGACTTAGTGGTCTAGTTACAGATTTAACTCTATTATATAGATATAGATTATGTGCAAGCCACTTCAGTTGGATAGGTGTCTTGTTGCGGGATATTTGATCACACTGTGAACCCTAAGACTGTGTTAATTAAATAAAAACCTGAGGTCAGGAGGTGGAGCCAGCAGCCAGTTGACATGAAGTAGCCATAGAGAGAAAAGAGGGAGTCAGGAAGATGGATAGAGAAATGCACAGGAAGCAGAAGGGAGGGACGGAGAGTTTGGTGGTTCCTTTTGTATTGGAACTGTGGAAAAAGATCTCTCTTTTTGAGATGCCAGCTGAGGAGGAAGGTCAGCTAGTTGCTACTCAACCTCTCTGAGCTGGCAGGGTTTCATTCACCCCAGTCTCTGACTCTCGAGTCTCTATTGGTAAAATCATAATATATAAATTTAGATATTACAACAGTGTCTGGCTTCCAACTGATTACATTGTGCCTTCTGTTGCTGCCAGAAGGTTAAACATAATATAACACACAAACATTTTAAAACCATGGTCTAAACCTGTTTAGTAAGTATATAGGAAGTAAAAATAAAAGAAAATACCAAGTAACAGAGAGCAAACATCATCAAATCAGGTGTTTACAGCAGTTAGGAGAGATGGCAGAGCCATCCAATCAGTAGCTTAATGGAAATAGACTGGGGGAATTAAGGTGGTCAGCTGGAGTTCTCAACTGAGCTTTCCCTCCATGGAGGGAGCTTCCCATGGCTGAACTTTCTGTTCCTACCATAGGCATTTTTTATAGCATGGGATAGACAGTAGTAACCTCTGATGGTTGTGGCATACCCTCTGTTCTCAATGATGCAATGTTTTACTCTTGAGCTGTTTGTTCTCTGTTCTCTTCCTGCTCCGTCACAGCCTTAGAGCAGCCAGTCTGTCACTGGACAAAGGGTCTTGAAAGACACTTGACATAATAAACATGTTGGGGTCTTGAGGTAGTTTGAATGTAATTGGCCCCCATAAGCTCATAGGGAGAGGCATTATTAGGAGGTGTGGCTTTTTTGGAGTGGGTATGGCCTTGTTGGAGGAAGTGTGTCACTGTAGGGGTGGGCTTAGAGGTTTCCTATGCTCAAGATACCGCCTAGTGTCTCAGCAAATCTGCTGCCTGCAAGATGTAGGACTCTCAGCTACTTCTCCAGCATCATGTCTGCCTGCATGCCACCACCATGCTATCTCACCATGATAATAATGGACTGAACCTCTGAAACTGTAAGCAAGCTACTCCAATTAAATGTTTTCCTTTATAAGAGTCATGGTGGTCATGGTGTCTCTTCACAGCAATAGAAGCCCTAACTGAGACAGGTCAGAAGTCTAAGGGTGACTCCCCTCCTAGAGCCAGCTTCTCAGTGAGTTAAAAGAGCACATGGCAGTTTACCAAAATAATGTGTATTATGCCAAGCAAGGTTTCCATTTCCTGAGATAAATTTCATGACAGGGAAATGGTGGAACTGTGGCCTTTAGTGTAAGGGTGACTGAGGTGAAAGATAGAAGACCTGAGAAGAAGAGATGAAAATATGAAGGAAGGGGAACAAGCCCCAGGAATGTGGAAGATGAAGTGTGGTGGAAATGAAGTAACTATGAATTGAATTTTACCCTTCCACAATTCCTTTGTTGATCTCCTAATAAGCCCCAGTAGCATAAAATGTAAATGTAGCTACAGATAGGGTCTTTCAAGAGCTAATTAAGGTGAAATGATGTCATTAGGATATGGCCAATCCTGGACAGGTCCATATGAGAAGATTAGGACATAGATGCTTTCAGAGGACAGGAACCACTTAGAAGCCAAGGACAGAAACCCCAGAAGAAACTAGATAGTATTAGATTGATCTTAGACTCTTAACTTCAGAACTATGAGAAAACAAATGTCTGACGTTTAAGCAGGATCGCTTGAAGATACATGTACTTTTTGTTGTCGACTCTGCCTGTAGTGTGATGTGGGGGTGAGGCTGGAGTGTGAAGGCTATTAGCAAGGCCAGCAAAGCCCACAATATAAAGGTAAATAACTTGAAAGAGTTTGTAGTGTTCTAAAAAAAAAAAAAAAAAGGAAAAAAAAAACCAAGCAATTAAAGATCACTTTACAGCTCACTGTGTAGATATCTTTTGTAACAAAACCTGTCACATGAGATAATAAAGGAGGAATTACAAACTATAAAGTAAAACCCCTGATCTTGAGGTGAGGAATATAGGCCTATTAAGAACTAAATGCTCGCTGAAGCATGACAGGTTTATCTGCTCACAAAACACCGTCTTCTTCTTATGACTTCCCCTTAGTTTGATGTGACAATCAAATTACATGAGTAGCAAGTTCCCAAGGACAGCACAGAGCCCAGCATATGACATTTGCTACATGGTCAGGCAACTTTGGACAAGATGAGCCATGAAAATCTTCCTCCCAGCAGGACGGTTGGCATATTAACTGGATCCGCTAAGCCAGTGATTCTCAACCTGTGGGTCACAACCCCTTTGGGGTTGCATATCAGATATACTGCATATCAACTATTTACATTACTATTCATAACGCGAGCAAAATTACAGTAATGAAGTAGCAATGAAAATGATTTTATGGTTGGGGGTCACCACAAGAAGAACTCAATTAAAGGGTCGCAGCATTCAGAAGGTCAGGAACCACTGCTCTAAGCAAACAATCTGAGCCATCTCCACCCCCATGCAGGCAAAACCTATAATCTACAAGCCTTCTGTTGTCCCTGGACATCACTGCTTTTTTCTTTCGAGACAGGGTTTCTCTGTGTAGCTTTGCACCTTTCCTGGAACTCACTTGGTAGCCCAGGCTGGCCTCGAACTCACAGAGATCCGCCTGCCTCTGCCTCCCGAGTACTGGGATTAAAGTCATGAGCCACCACCGCCCGGCTCATCACTGCTTTTCTTAAAGCAGATGGTCAAGACCTTTAGCCAAGCAACATTTTCTGGGTAGCAGCCAGAGATCTGTGTTCCAAATATACAAGGTTTTTTTTTTTTTTTTTTTCATCACGGCTTCTTAGGGAAATGAGGGATTTCCTGGACTGAGGAGAGAATCAGCCTTCCTGCCATGCATTCAACACCGAGGTGCCCCTTTCTGTTCTCACAGCCAAGATATGTGTAAGAAGAGACCGCAAAGACACACCTCACTCCTGTTTCTTGCTTTGTTCTCCTTGGTTGACACCATCAGCCATCATGATCGATCACTTACTTGCATTTTGTTTTCTGTTATTTCTCTACTTGCTGCTAGGATCAACTCTCAATAAAGGCAGTGTGTGTTTAAGAACTGTATTCACTTCTGTGTCTTTGGCTTTTAGAACAAAGCCTGATAGTTGGCAGGTATTTGACAGTTTTGTGAGTTGAAACCCTTAGTGAAATGTATCACTTTGTCCCCCGATTCTAAGACTCCAATTTTGATTCGTCCACCAAAAGTTGGTTTGGGAGCTGGGTTTTGGGTCTCCCAAGGACCGGAGGAAGAGGTAAATCAGTTGAGGGTCTTTGGAAGTTTTACTGGACTGACAGATAGTAGTTTGACTTGTATTGAGTAGAAAGCTAGAGAAGTACTCTGCAGTCTTTTTATTTACGTAGCAAGTATTCACTTGATTGTGAATACCCTAGACTATGGACTTCACAAGCATAAAGAACTGCTCTTACTATTTTGGAGATCTAAGATAGTGGGTGGGACAGTTCACTCTGAATTTTTTTTTCAGTTCAAAATAATGGCATTGATATTCATACCACATCATTATCCTGGGATTAAATGACTGTATGTGACATTACTTGGGATTCTGTACTCAGTGTAGAGTAACACTCAGAGTCCCTATTGTATTACTGATCACTTTTTCTAGTGGCATCTATACAATGCTTCTAGGCCTTACCACACTCCTACAAGACTGCTATTATTTTTCCATTTTACCAAAGCCAACCATAGCTCATAGGAGGCTGATGTCAAAGCCCCACAATGCTAACAGCACATTCAGCACAGATATTTTACACTAAACTATTGTTCATTGTCGAACTGGATAGTACTTAATGGTAATAATCCACACTGAATCACAGGCGTTACCAAAATATACATTAGTGGGTGTATAGAGTCCAGTATCACCTGTAGAATCTTTTTCTAAGACTAGTGTTCCTTCATCCTACCCAGTAAAACATGGATGCATTGGAAATTTTTTCTTCTTCTTTTTTCCTAGTAATATCAAAATTACAGAAAAATGTTTCTTTGTATTTTACAGAATCTTACTATTTTTGGCATAAACTCGTGATCAAGTATAATTCTGCATCTCTGCCCCTCACATGCATAGCCCATGATCAAGGTGGTCATTTGCCACTACACACCATGAACCCTGGAAAGCTACCAAGGCCATTTGTTCTTTATCAGTTTGCTTATGTCCCTATCTTATGAGATGGTGAGGACCATGAATCCAGAACTATACCCCAGTATTCAGTATCTTGTGTAAAAAGACACTGAGGATACATTTAGTAAAACTTGAATGTCTGAAGATGAGGGGCTATATTTTATTGCTCGTTCTAAATTTATGTTCTATATTTGACTCTGATGATTAAGCATAGGCATTTTAGTATCATTGTATAGGTCAAAACTCATTTTTTGTGATAGACAAAGTTATTTTCTTTACTTACTCCTTATAGACCAACTTCCAGGTGTTTACCCACTGACCTCAGTAATTAGGAGAAGAAGCATATGGCTATGTAACAGTCATAGTGGCAAACACCCATATTGAATTTACTGTGTGTTCTGGACAGTTTATGTTTGTTTGTTTGTTTTATCTTATTCAGCACAAAAGGAACACTGTGAAGAAGGAACTTTTACTGTCACCTAATGATACTGATGGGGAAACTGAGACACGGACAGTATGACCACTCACCCACGGTTATACAGTTTGAAATGATGAAGCACTTGAACTCAAGTTAGCTATCCTCAGAATCTAGATGCTTGATCACTGCTTCATAAGACTTGTTTGTATTAACAAATCCAGCTGGTTAAGATAACCCAGAAGGACAACTACACCCTGGAACAATATTTTGATACACTAATTGATTTTTGGTTTTCAGTGTTTCCTGTAACATCATTATTCCTTATCAAATTGCAGTGACTTAGTAACCTTGAGAAGGCACAACAGAATAAACAGAAAATTAGTTAAAATTTGAGTTCTAGGCATAAATTATAGGTACAAAAGAGTAGCAGCTTATTTTGTAACTCATGGCAATCAGGCTTGATTCAAAGGAGAGAGAAGTGGAATTTGTGTCCAGGTTGCTGTTCCCCAGTATTTGCTTGAAGGGCAGATGCACCCCAAGGGTCTGCAGGTCTTGTTTCAGAGAGGACTTGAGCCTGCTGCCATCTTTTCAGAATGGCAAAGCACATTGGGGCTTGTAAGGCTGGGAGTTTCCTTGCAAGCAACATGGAGTAAGGAATAAGAATACAGAGGGTATGGTGCCATAGATAAATAATACCACCTAGTTTCCCAAGTTTGATGTGTAGCAGAGAAAAAAAGTTTATCATGGGTTAGAGAAGTGTGGTTGGCTGAGACTGAGTGTGGTCAGGTCTTAAGACAGGGTAAATAGGAGCTCCTATGACCTGGGGTAAATAGGGTCTCCTGTGACCTAATGGCTGATGATGGCACGCTTGAGTTGGGCTCAGTAAATGTCACGGTGGATCTTTGATGATGACTGAGGAGCAGTTGCATTGTCCTTGTCCTTCTCTACTTCTCCCTTGAAAGACTGGGGCCAACTGAGCCTCTTGGAACACTGCACGTAGGATAGAGCAGGGGCAACAACCTGAAATGACCGAGTAATTCTGTCACCAGGTAGAAAACGAACTGCACTAAAACATTATAAAAACGATATAGCAAATGGAGTGAAATATCTTTCATATTACTTATGAGAAACCCCTCCAACTCAGCAGGTAACATTTATTATTTAATAGACTCTAAAGACTATGCTATTTTATTTAGTCTTAGGTATTTAGACAGGGCTTCTATTCCCTGCCCTTGAATTAAATGAATAGCTTATGTAACAGCCAGGTTACATAAGGATTTAATCTCCTTCTCACTCAGTCCAAAATTCCTGCTCCTAAACATTTCACCAGTCCATCAGGTTTTATCTCCTGGCAGTGTAATAAAACACTAAAATTGGAACCAGTCTCGGCTTCCTTCATGCATTGTATTCAATTTTTAAGACATGGGGAGTCTATGTCCAAAATACAAGATGTTTGCTTTTCGTTTTGGCTGGCATGACCACAGTTTAATTACTATCAAAGGGCATGAAGGAAAGTTATAGGCCATGTAAAGCTGGGCGAGCACCTGGCAGAGCTTCTGGTGTCTTAAGCTAGAGTAAAGGAAGAGAATGTGTACAATGTAGGGCTGGGTTGTCACAGGATGCTTAAGCTACAGCAAAGAGAGCAAGGAATTGTTAGTCTCTCCTGGCAAACATAAGCATCTGTGTGCCCACTGTCACGTCAGTCATCCATGGTCTTACAGAGCAGATGAACCATCTATTATTAGGGTTGTTTGAGCTTAGTTTGTGCTGCCCATCATGGCTGACATGGTTTGTCTGTCTTGCAAACCAGAGTATAGTTCATTACAACCTCTTCTTTTTTGGGGTCTTCTGCACAGCCTGACTAGGCTCCCTATTTACAAGTTTTCTCACTTCTGGTCATTTCTGAACAGAAAAGTCAAAGTGATATTTCTTCAAATCCCAATTTGGAGGCTATTTCCTACCCAGTGTTCCTCAGTGCCTTTCCAATAGCCTTGGGATAACCCCACATTGTCAGAACATCCTATGCCACTCAAGTAGCATCCTATATCTCTGCCCCTCACATGCTATGCCCATCCCCCAGCTGTCTTTGTATCATGAACATACCAGGGTATTACCATTTCATTCTCCCTCACATATGACATTTCTCATGTCTTAACGATTTTCTTCAACTCTTCCAATGATAAAGCCCTATGTACTGCTTACTTTTCTGCTAATGAAGACTTTCAAATCCCCATTTTATGTTAGGTTCCTTTAGGGCAAGATGAGCACAATGTATTTGCTTTCATTGCATATATGATAACTTATGATTATACACTTACTTGCATGTTTGTTTGATATTGCATCTCTGGTAAGTAATAAAGTCTATGTAAAAGGAGATTTGTGCCCATTTTGCTTGATACTGTATTGCTGGCAAAATGCGGTGATATTGTGTCCCCCAATATATTATGCACTCTAATAAACTTATCTGGGGTCAGAGAACAGAACAGCCACCCGACAGACATAGAGGCTAGAAAATCGTGGCACACAAACACACACACACACACACACACACACACACACACACACACACACACA